>JAOXNR010028634.1:0-23397 GCA_028571225.1 Parsonsia alboflavescens | reverse complement strand
GCCAAGTCACCATGAAGAAATGCATTCTTCACATCCAACTGATGTAAAAACCAACCATGATGAACCGCCAAAGATATTAACACCCGAACAGAAGGGATTTTAGCCATAGGGGAAAATGTATCATCATAATCAACTCCATAAACCCCGAATATACCCCTTAGCAACTAAGCGGGCTTTCAATCTATCCATAGAACCATCAACACGGGTCTTAATAATAAACACCCAACGACAACCAACAGGATGTTTGCCAGAGAGTAATGGCACAAGATCCCAAGTATGATTATCATGCAATGCAAGAATTTCATCAACCATAGCACGATTCGAGCCAGGATGAGCAACAACCTGAGCAACTGTACGAGGCACAAACAAAGGAGCAATGGCAGAAACAAAGGAAGAATAGGAAGGAGATAAACGAGCAAAGGTCATATAAGAAGATAATGGATGACGAGTACTACAAACACCAGAAAAACGAACAGGAGGATTACCAGCACAAGACCGAACGCCCTTACGAAGAGCAATGGGAAGAGAATCAGAGGGATCAGAGGATGGATCAGGAGGAGCCGGAGCTACCTGATCAGCAGGGGAACCAAGTGTAGATGGAATCTCAAAAGGTGAGAAGTTCTTGTGCCGGACATACACCTGATCATGAAGAGGTACAGGACGAGTGGAAACAGATACAGAGTCGAGAAAAAGGTTAGGTAAGGCAGGAGGTGGAGACTCGGGACGATCATGGGAAGAGACAGTCTGAGGATAATAAGACTGATCTTCAAAGAATGTAACATCCAGGGACACTAAGACATGGTGAGTGGTCGGATTATAACGCTTGTATCCCTTCTGAGTCAGAGAGTAACCCACAAAGATACACTTTTCAACACGGGGTGACAACTTATCTAGACCAGGCGTAAGACACTGAACAAAACACACACAACCAAACACGCAAAGGGGCAAGGACTAAAGAGGTCTATCTGGGTGAACAATGGAGAAAGGAGTCTCCCCTTTTAACACAGATGATGGCTGACGATTAATCAAATAACAAGTAATTAAAATAGCATGACCCCAAAAATATTTGGGAAGATGTGTGTATATTAGTAAGCACCGGACTACATGTAACAAGTGACGATTCTTTCGCTCGGCCACTCCATTTTGCTGTGGAGTATACAAGGAAGAAGTCTGATGAATAATACCATGATCAGTTAAAAAGGATTGAAAACCAGAGGAAATAGACAAGTACTCGTTGGCATTATCAGTTCTCAAGCACTTGATAAAAATATTGTATTGATTCAATACTTCAAAATAGAAAATGCGAAAACATGTAAAAACTTCAATACGATCTTTAATGAGAAATAACCAAGTCATCCGAGAGTAGTCGTCAACAAAAATGACAAAATTTCGAAAACCTGACATATCACTTATACGATAAGGACCCCCACACATCAGAATGAACAATTTCAAATAACTGAGAAACACGACTACTAACACGAGAAGGAAAAGACACACGATGGTGTTTAGCTAACTCACAAGTTTCACACTGAAATTGACTACCTGACCTTGGCACAGTCGGATAACCCTTTTAACAATGATCAAGAAAAGCAGTAGAAGCAAGCAAAGATGTTGAAGAGACAACAAATTCTTTGTCCAGAAGATATAATCCATTAGACTCAGTTCCCCCACCAATCGTCTATCAGGTCCTCAAGTCCTGGAAAACATAACTTGAAGCAGAGAAAGTGACAGAGCAATTCAAATTCTTGGTCAAAGCACTAACAGACAATAGATTGTAACACCAAAGAGAAACGAGATCCAAGAGTAGCAACACTAGTTCCCATAATACGAGACTGGGACCCATTAGCAAAGGTAACAAGTTGAGAGGAAGTGGATGGAATAGACTGAATTGAAGACAGTAACTTAGAATTACCTACCATATGATGGGAAGCTCCGGAGTCAATGACCCAAGAGTCAGAAGTACGTGCAGCAAGACAAGAAGTGCAACCTATTTTATCATGTGCCATAGTAGCAGTTGGAGAAGGAGTAGCCACCTATTTAGATCGTACTAAGGCATCATATTCAGCACGAGACAAAGTAATGGCACCAGACTCAAAACTAGGAGACTCTAATAAGGGCGAGGCAAAGTTCTCTATCTCAGCAGCAAAATATTGAGCTCGTAGCTCTGGATACTTCTTGCAACAATAAGGTTCAGTATGTCCAGAATGGTGACAGTATGTACACTGCCTACGATGACGATCCGAGGAACCACCTCCTCTGGATCCATCGATATCACAAAACCCGAGACTAGGGATAAAAGGAGCATGACCACGGCCCCGACCTCAACTACCGGCATCTCCTCTTCCACTACTACCACCACCACGATAATATGACTGAGTGATAAAGGCTGTAGAATCAAGGGAAGCATTGCATATACCAAAGGTAGAATCAGACCATTGGACATAAGAATATATACTTCATCAACCTTTGGCAAGGAGCTCTTTGAAGTAATTTGCTGATGCAATGTCTTATATGTATCACCCAAACCCCGCAAATACAACACGACACGCATATCCTCTAGTCTCTGTTGTAATGTAGCATAAATCATCAGTAGGAGGCAAATAGGAATCCAACTGTTGGCACAAAGCATCAAACTTGGAATAATGAGCAACAATATCATTATTCTCAAGTCTAAGGTCAAACAATGCTCCCCAAATATCACAAACTTTATTCATATTATTTCTACTAGCATAGAGTAAAGCACATTTATCCCAGACTTCCTTAGCAATTGAAGAAGACATAAACCGCTGATTAATAGTTTTGTCCATAATATTAGGCAACAGGGTACATATGGCAGCATCCTGAGCCTCCCAATCAGGAATCTTGGTCGGGTCTTTGATTTTGTCTATAGTCAAATATGTTTCCAATTTCAAAGCCCACAAATACATTTTAACTGCTTGTGACCAAGCAAGATAATTGGTTCTATCAAGTTTTACCGACGTCAATTGTAAACTAGAGGTTGTCGATGGGCAAGATAATGACAAACTATTCGAAGCCATATTCACACTCCACACACGGAGTCACGACCACACACAATAATACACCAATGACAAATTAAATCACACTATACCCATACACAAATCCAATCACCCATCAACCTCTAGAACACAAATCAACGAATTAACATACAAAATTCAATTCAAGAAACCTCAATCAAACCAGATGAGCAGTAACCTGGAAATTATGTAATTTGGGAACAGGAATCGATTACGAACAGTAATCGGAACAATACCGGTAAACAGTAATTAGAATAGTGCGGTGAGCAGTAACCGGAACTGGTCTAAAGAACACTAGGGTTTTTTTTTTTTTGGGAAATTTAAGTTAGCTCTGATATCATGTTAAACAAAAGAGAATAATAATCTATTGATAATTTCTAATAAATAGAATACATAGCACGAGTAATTACTTAATACTAAAATACTCTTAATAAACTGCTAACATTCCCAACCAAATCAAGAACAGAGCTGGGCATTTTCTCCATTGCCACCTTGGTGCCATGGTCATTTTGTCTCATTGGCTTAGAAACTCCAGATGATATGATTATTGTCTGAGTTGCCTGCTCCCGTTCTGCTGCTTCCAACTTTTGCCGTTTTCTACTTAAAGAACTGCTAACATGGTACTTTATATCTTGACTTTCTATATTATCTAAAGAATCAAGAACATGAGGAATCCCCTTAAATACTTTATCGTCATCATCATCTCTACACAATTTCCTGTCTTTCACCTTAAGCTTTTTTTTAAACTTCCTTTCTAATTTCAAAGCCTAAGGAGCAGAAAGAATACCTTTCACCTTGTCTATTTCATGACATTCCTCAGACTTTTTTTTCCCCTTCTTTCTCTTAGTACCTTCTGAAATGGTTAGCTCATCCACATTAGCATATTCGTCATTGCCTGCATCCACTGAATTAGACCCATCCATATTGGCAAATTCCTTTTGAGATTCTACCTCTTGCAGGGCATACTTTCTGTATCTTTTATTCTTATGTGAAGAACAGTGCTGAAGGCTCATTGACAGTGTGCCTTCCCCGTTAACTGCATCAAGAAGGGAAGGAATTCCCTCAACATAGCAAGTTCATCATCTTCCCCCCAACCTCCCATTTTTGACTTTGAGCTTCTTTGCAAGCTTCCTTTCTATTCTCAAATCCTCCTCCTTTGAAATAAATCACTCCCTTTTCCCTTTCAAGGTACTTGCAAACCCGCTCTTCTTGGACTTTCTATTTTTTTCTATCGCTTTAGAATCCCAAGTTTTGTATTTAACTTTCTACATTTTAACACCCTAGTTTTAGGATCCCTTGAAGTTATATCAGAGTTCTCTAATGCTGTTGGCCGTTCAGAGTCTTCCTTCATCACTGTGTAACACTGTAAAATCTCTCCTTGATAACCTCACAACCATTTTCTATTTCTTCTACTCTTTTGAGAGGTTTTGTGCCTGTGAAAGATTTGTTCAATTTGAATGAATGTTGTAAGCAAGAACAGAGAAAGAATACAAGAACAAAAAAGATAAGCATACAAAAACTAAAAAAAAAAAAAAAAATTTCCTTTTTCTTTGCTCTAGAAAGAATACACTCGTTGCCAAGAAGGAACACCTTGCAATCAAGGATTCTAGTGCGAGAAAGTAAGAGAGAGATGCTCTCAACTCCTTGGCGTTGGCCGAGCTCCATGCCTGCACTTTGAGTGCTTCTTCTGGCTAGAATCGATTCTCTCCTTGAGGGCTTTGACTTTATATTACTTGTCGGTAGTTTTTTTTTTAAGTTAAGGTTTGCATTTAAGTGATCTTCATTGCTGGACACTGGAGGTGCTGCCATTATTACCCCACCAACCGATTCGTCACTGCCATTATTGTCCACTGGAGGCCAGTTACTTTGTTCCTACCCTCGTTGTGTTCAATCTTTTGGTATTATTTCTACACTTCTGGTACTGCTGGACGATGTGGAGCCATATCCGAATTGGTCTACGTGACGGGTGGAGGCTGAACTCACTGGATTTGCGGGGGTTAGCACTAGCAGTTTCTTGGTTGAAACGTGTGGGTGCTCGACTGGTACTGAACGACCGCTGACATTCAAGTTTAGGGGAACATCGGACAACACTGGTTGGACTGTTCATCAAATTGCGGCTTCGTGGTTGGCTGAGGAAGATAACAAAAATTCTGTTTGATCCAACTAGAGGAAGTACTGTGCAGTCTAGGCGTGTTTTTCAAGGAGTGGGCACCGTGGCTGTCTGACATGCAGCCAGCAGTTTGAAATTTGAATTCAAATTCCAACCTCAGGCGGCAACATAACCAAGAAAAAGTCCAAGGGAGGGCCGAATAAGACTGGGCCAAAACTTAATGAAACTATAGGCCAGGAGAGGAGCAAGCTGAAGGCCGAAAAGAAGGAAAGTGTTGTAGGTGACGACATTTCTGTCAGATCGTTGGAGCTAGACCGAGAGGGTCTAAACCTGGATTTGGACTTCCTTAGAGAAGAAGATTGACATAGGACTAGGGAAGACATCATTGGGCCCGTTGAGGTCATTCCCAATGCGCCGGGAAAGCTGGAAAGTGTGGGAGGCAGTCACGTTGCAGATGAACACTGCACCGCCGTGGTACAGGAACTGGAGGGCGAGTACGCTACTGCTAAGCGGGTGCAAGGAGATGTTCGGGTGGAGCAAACCGGACGACCAGAAGGGCTGCTAGATCGCGCGGCATGCACTAATGGCCAGCAGAAAACTTGGGCAGGCATGCTAAAGCAAAACTGTGCTCTTGACATAAGCCTAAAACTCATGGATGTGCCACAAGAAGGAGAAATTGCCGATCTTACCTTGGAAGATGTCCATGAGGTATCCAAGGTGTGGGGTTACTCACTGATTGGCTATGTTGGGAAGTTCCCCAGGAAAGGAGCGATTATCGAAGTATGCAAGTCATGGAAGGTGCCCTTCAAAATCACCTTCCATGAAAGTGGTTGGGTCATCCTTACCTTTGATATTGAAGAGAATAGGGCATTGGTTCAGCATAAGGGGCCTCACTCGGTTTATGGTAGACCACTGTTCCTTAAAGATATGCCTCTTTGTTTTGACTTCAACCCAAGGGAGCTATGGAAGGTTCCGATTTGGGTTAACTTCTCCAGCTTGAATGCCTAGTTTTGGAAAGAAAGGGCACTTAGTATTATCGGGTCCATAATTGGCATGCTTATCACAATGGATCGAGTCACCAAAAACTTCAAGCGTAGGGAATATGCGAGGTTGTTGGTTGAGGTGGATGTGTCTAAGCAACTCAAGAGGGAGGTCCAAGTAAGGAACCCCTATACAGGGGATATTTTCTCCCAAAGGGTGCTATATGAGTTTGAGCCGAAATTTTGTGGTTTACAATTGTTTCAGTCATACTAATGATCTTTGCCCTACCAAGGTAGGGGCTAGAACTACGGATACAAAAGGAAAGGTCGTAGGGGAGACTGAGGTAGACAAGAGTCGTGTTGGGCACCCACAGGATGGTGTTGTGCACACATGGACTGGTGTTGTGCACCCATGGGCTGCCCAGGATGCAGGGAATGTTAGTAGGGGCAAGTCCAGGTCACGTCGAATGAGAAGGAACAGAACGAAGTCTAGGGCTGCCAAGGCAGTGGCAATTGACCCAGTAGCATCCGAGTTCAATGCACTATGCCCAGATGCACTGGCCGGTGTGCCTACTGAGAAAGGTACCAGTGCACCATGCCCTGGTGCAGTGATTGGGACACCGGTGTAGGCGACCTCCTGTGCACCCAACCTTCTAGTAGCGGACCAGATGGAGGATCAAGCAACAACAGGCCAAACAATGGGGTAGGCGACAGTGCAGATGGCAATGTAGCCCCGAAAGAGGATAGTCTAGCAATTTAGGAGCCAGAAGTGCATGGGAAGGCATCCATGAGCAAAGAAGTGTTGAATGATACCCGCGACACTCCCACCCCACATGAGGAATGGACCTCATGTAAGAAGAGAAACAAGAAGTCTAAGAATGTAGTCAAGGCCAAGCATAAGACTGGGATTGAAGATGGAGTCACCCCCGATGAGGATTGCTTTTTGGAAAATAAGGGGGTTTAACCTACCCCTAAAATAACAAGGTGTGAAAGACCTCATGGTTAGCCATGAGGTGGACATAATGGCTGTTTTAGAGACAAAGATGAGATTGGTCACTCCTGGGAAAATTATACAAGCAACATTCCGGGGATGGAGAATAGAGAATAATTTCCTTGAACACCATGGAGGTTGAATATCACTATTTTGGAAGGAGGCAACAACAATGGTCGATGTCTTGTGTTCTCACCCCCAGTACATCCATACACGGGTGACTTGTAAGGTAATATCCAAGACCTTCTATGTTTCATTTGTGTATGGCCTTAATTCTATCACAACTAGACGTGCATTGTGGGATTTCTTGGACTCGTTGAATGTTGTTACACTTCTTTTAATGTTATTGGGGGATTTCAATAGTGTTCTTAGAATGGGAGACCGGGTCAATGGAGTGGAGATCACGGCATATGAGACGAGGGACTTCATGTACTGTTGCCTAAATAATGGGTTGCAGGATGCTCCTTCTATCGGGAATGCGCATACTTGGACCAACCACCAAGTATGGACCAAGCTTGATAGGGTCTTGTTGAACCATTCTTGGGTGGGACTGGAAGTAGATACATTGGCCAACTTCCTACCAATAACATACCACTCAGATCATTCTACATGCATTGTCAATATTGGCCCTTCCTTTAAACGGGCTAGGAGGAGCTTTAAGTTCTTGAACTTGTGGCTGGCACATGAGGATTTCATGGGGATTGTGGAGAGTGGATGGAATGGAAATTGGAAGGGCACGGCAAGATAAATCCTATGCAAGAAACTTAAGATTCTTAAGGGGCCCCCTCAAGACCCTAAATACCTACACTTCTCCCATATATCATCTGGGGTCAAGAGGGTGGAAGCGGAGCTAAAGGATGCCACATTCTTATTCATGATTGTTATGGTGACATGACTCTCAAAGCCAAGATGGTAGAACTTAGAGGGAAGGCTCTCAAGTTAGCATTGGCCGAGAAGTCCAATTATTCGCAAAAAGCGAAGGAGACATATTTATATATGGCGGATAAAGGTACAAAGTTCTTCTATGATTTGGTCAAGAGGAACACCAAAAGAAACCAAGTTGTGGCCATCAAGAGACGAGATGAATCGGTCACAAATAGTTATGAAGAGGTTGGTGGGGAATTCGTGACATACTATCGCAACCTAATGGGGACTCATGTGGATTTTTCTAAGCCGAGAGAGGAGGTCTTCACTATGGGAAATGTGGTAAAGGGGAATCAAGCTACCACACTCTCCTCGGAAGTGACTGACCGGGCTTTAGAGCATCAAGGAAGGGAGAGCATCGGGGTCGGATGGGTATTCTTTGGGGTTCTTCAAGAAGTGTTGGGATTTGGAGGGTCCAGACCTATGGAAGGCGGTTAAGGAGTTCTTTTCATCCGGGAGGCTCTTAAAGCAACTTAATCACTCTATCATTGCGTTGGCACCCAAGAAGCCACATGCCTCGATGGTTGAAGACTACAAACGTATCTCATGTTGCAATGTGGTCTATAAGATAATCTCTAAGATCCTAGCTAGTCGGATTTCCCCCATCTTGGTGGACTTAGTGGACAAGTGCCAAGCTGCCTTCATCATGGGAAGAAGCATTTTGGAAAACATATACTTAGCACAAGAACTGGTGTTACAATACAATCGTAAATGGATCTCCCCTAGATGTGCTCTTAAAAGAGACTTGAAGAAGGCCTATGGTACTATATCGTGGAAATTCCTACATGAGGCTCTTGTGGGACTTGGCTTCCGCAAAAGGTTTGTGGAGTGCGTGACTACTACATCTTTTTTGGTGCAAGTAAATGGTTCACTTTATGGATTTTTCAAGGGGTAACGAAGACTTTGTCAAGGTGATCCTCTATCTTCCTACCTTTTTACCATTTGCTAGGAGTATCTTTCTAGATCATTGAAGATAGCTACACTTGATACGGAGTACAATTTCCACCCTAAGTGTGGGCACCCTAAGATTTCGCATTTAGCTTATGCCGACGACCTACTAATGTTTGCTCGGGGGGTTGTAACTTCGGCCAAGATTGTGGTGGACTGCCTTATTGAATTTGGGGAGGTCTATGGGCTGCTGGCTAACCCCTTAAAGTCCAGGGTATTTGCAATTGGTATTCCACAAGGTGAGTTAGAGGCAATGTTAGAATACACGGGTTTCTCTATTGGTACCATGTCGTGTAGCTACTTGGGGTTCCACTGGCCCCTACTCGGCTTAAGGTGGCACATTATAAGGGCTTCCTGGAGGAGATAACAAGCCAAATTATAGCTTGGAAGAACACTAGAGTATCTTATGCAGGAAGGATGGAACTAGTGAAAAATGGCATGTTTTTGGCTAAGCATGCTGCCAATGCCTAGCACGGTGATGGATAGAGTGGTAGCGCTCTGTCAGACTTTTCTATGGAATAGAGGCAAAGCATTAGTGGCTTGGAAGGAGCTGTGTTATCCAAAGGAGGCGGGTGGGTTAGGGTTCCGAGACTTAAGAATTTGGAACCACTCGCTATTTGCTAAAACTCTATGCAACGTCCACTCCAAAAAAGATACACTGTAGGTTAAATGGCTTCATCATCACTACATAGGCTTGTCTAACGTTTGGAGTGTCACTAAAAGGAAAGTTGACTCATCGTTATGGAAGAGACTTCTGGAAATCAAGGACATGCTAGTAATATGGGAGGGCCCCTCGGTAGCGGTTGCCCTACAGTTGCAGAGTTGGACCAACGGGGGTTAGTACCTTACCAAGGAGGCATATGAGGGGCTGAGACCACGGAAACCTCAGGTGATTTGTTGTTCGAACATTTGGACAGCCTAGGCACCTCTTACGCTTTCTTTCAAGATATGGCTTGCACTACAGGGACTGCTATCTACTAAACATGACATGCGGCCTGTGCTAGAATAGCCAAGAATCACACCAGCACCTTTTCTTTGAGTGCCGATTCACTCAGGTAGTATGGCAGAAACTCGAGGTCTGGGTTGGCATCAGAAGGCAGATGACGACGCTACAGGCTACCATAAAATGGCTAAGGAAGGAAGCACACGGGACAACATGGCAGCCCAAGCTCAAACGGCTAGGGCTGCTCATCACGATCTACTACATTTGGAAAACTAGAAATAGGGTCCTTTTTTAGGGCTAAATGGCCAATGTAGATGATACATGCTTTAGGATTAAGACACAAGTATACAGGGTTGTGCATGCCCTATATCCTAGTGTCTTGTCCTCCTTTAGTATAGGCACATAGTTATATTAAAAGTTCCCATGTATATGCCCCTCGGGTATGCCTAAGTGCAAAAATCCGAGGGGCATATGCCTAACTACAAAAATCCTCGGGCTACAATCCTTTTTAAAAATGAGGCATATGCCGATGACAAGTAGACATATGACTTCTACTTTGGAGACATTAAAGATATGCACCCCGGAATTCATCATTGGTTGGATGTTGAGATAGGACGCTCGGATTGGTCACGTGCATATTGTCCAAACAATTACTACAACAAAAAGACAAACAATATCGTAGAGTCCTTCAACCAAGCGATCAAGAAAGCTCAGAAGTTGCCCATTACATCTGCACATGAGTTTTTTAGGAGTTTGTGTAGTGCTTGGTTCAACAAACTTAGGGAAGTAGCAGCTACAAAGCCAGATATTATCACCAAGCGGGCTGTGGAAAAAATTGAGAAAGAAGCTGTGAAGGTCGACCTGGAAAAGCTATAGAGTACATCCATTCGGGATAGAGAGGAATATGTCATAGGAAATCCACCAAATAAAGCAAATGTTGTGGTGGATATCTTCTAGAAGACCTGTGGATGTCGGAGATAGGAAGTGGAAGAGATACCTTGCAAACATGTCATTGCTGTTGACAGGTAACTTTTTAGTCCATTATATGACATATCTGGTCAATTTCGTGACTCACTGATAACATTTCGTGACTCGAATATAAATTTAAAAAAAAAAAAAAAAAAAAAAAAAAAAGAACTAGTTCATTTCGAGACTGACCATTTGTGTCTTGAAATGGTCCACTATGTGTTGAAATTGAAAATTAGGTCTCGAAATACACTCTTTGTGTCCTTTTGTGACACAGAGTGTATTTCGTGACTTAATTATCAATTTCGAGACATAGTAGTCCACTTTGAGACAAAAGTGGTCGACCTCGAAATTGATTTTTTTTTTTCTGAAGAAATTCTCTAAGCGTGTAATTAGATATTTCCACAACTTATTTACCTTAATTCTTTTTTATAAGGAAAATGAGGCTCATTACACTCCATGTCGTGGTCATTCATTTCACACGGAAAAACTAAGGATGGCGTATGCACCTTCGATACAACCTGTGCCCTTGTGTTTTAGTCTTTGAATTCAATTGCAGGTATGGATGACGAGGTCGTCAATCCTCCTATTAGCAGAAGGCCTATCGGAAGACTACAAGAGGCCCGCTTTCTCTCTCAAAACTAACAATACTGTTGAAGGAAAATGTGTCAAATATGCAAAAAAAAAGGACATAATCATCTCACCTATCCAAATGGTCACGACACTTAAGCCCCACATCTTGAAGATAATGATCCAACATCAACTAACTTAAATCATGAAGTGCCCATATCTGATCCAATATCCACACAACAATCTCGAGTTTCTGGAGGGGGTTACTCAATGGGAAACTTTAGGTCAAATTATGTTAATGTTGATGTCAATATCTCTGAGGAGGGTGTGGATTTTTATAAAGGCAATATCAATGTTGACACAGTTCATGACATGTAAATGTTATTATTTTAACAAACAGTGAATTTGTTATTTAATTTAAATTGCATGTTTGTCATTTTATAAGTAACATGCTTTATTTTATATTAAGAATTTGATTTATTAGAGTTATTGTATAATTCAGTCCTCGAACTTTAATCTTTTAGTTAATTTTGTGTAGAATTTACCATTTAGCAGAATTACATGTTCTAGAATTAACATACAATAGAAGTCCTCAATACCATATATAATTTATATAATATACATTTATCCTTAATGTTTTATTTACAATATATATATATATATATATATATATATATATATATACATATTTATACGGTTTTGCTGAGGCGCGTTCCTTAATGCGCTCTCAAACCATTACCATAACGGAATTGTTGCTATAGTGCTCATGCAGCCAACTAAGCGAAGCAACAATTCCGTTACGGTAACGGTTGGAGCGCGCATTAAGGTGCGCTCCGAAGTGCACCTTAGCAAATCCGTATATATATATAAATATATATATATATATATAATCTAGGACTACGATGACAAATTGCTCCATCGCAACATGATCCAAACCATCTCATCCCCGATGTGCTACTCCATAGAGGGTACAAAAGGCAGGCGAGGCGTCTCCTTAAGATGCGCCCTCATTAGTAATGCCATGTAGTAGCAAACGTAAGCACTGCAACTGGCCTTAGCTGGCTGAATAGGGATGGAGTGCTCCACTGCATCAGGGGGTCAAGATAAACCGCAGTGAACCTCTAACCCTGGGGGCATCCCGTCCTATTATAAAAGCCGACCTGCTACAGTAATCATTGCAACATCGAACAGACCAACTTCATCAAGTCCAATCGAGAGTCCTTCACCTCAACCGATGGTTTCGAATCTTATAATGTGATCTGAGACCTATCTAGTGAGACCCGTAGTAACACCCAGTGCTCATGGAGGCAACAAGGTATCAATACTTATATACACAGTATAAATATTAAATCAATTACTATTAGATAAACCATAATTTAAACCAAGAGTTTTGCAGAAAATGAAGTGAAATACCTCCTGTGTCTCCCACCATGCTACTCCTCCCATGTCCTCATCTTCCGTAACCCAGCCATTGACAAAGGCATCAAAGTCATAGGTCCCCAACTCCACTTGAGATGCCATGGTCTGATTCCATGCACCTCGGAGAATGCTCTGTAATTTGAGTTAGTTAAAACTTGATGTTGTAACTGGAGTAAACTAAATTGAGATCAATACTATTTTAAATTACGTACGTAAATGTAGGTTTGAGCTAGTGCGAAGCTAGCTTGGCAGGGGTAAAGCATTGAGGTCTCCCTCGTCGCTCTCCACAACCCCTTCATAAACTGATCTACCTGATCGTCCTCAACTAGGCCCGATATGGATCTAACCTTCTTGAGATCATCCCCAACAAATGACAGGGCCTCCCGATCGAGCGCCGATCACAAAAAATTAGTTAGAGTATAAAACGGAAAAGTTATAAAGTGCAAATTAATCATAAAAAGAAAGTGAAATACCTCACTGAACCTCTGGTGCTGCAGAAAGTATCCAATCGTGTCATTTCGAGCGTGTAGGGGTCCATCATGGGAGCAAGAATCCCCCCCCCCATGACCTTTCGCATCTCCACAATTGAAGGAATCTCTTCCCGCACCACCAACACTCGAGTCGTCCTTGCCGCTTTCATCCTCTGCTTCTTTTTTGGCCTCAGCAACTCGAAGTGATGAGCCAGACACTTGCGGTTGGGACCTCGGCCTAAAGTGTTCAACCCAACTCCTAATAAAATGTAAAAAACCATCATTAACAATAATGAATAGTACTTTAAAAGAATTGCTCATACGAAAATAACCATAAAATTCTATAATAATAAAATGAAGGAGAATGACTAACTATAAAATTACCTCTTGAGGGGTAGTTGGATCGCTAACTACCAGAGCCAGTGGAACCACTGGATCCTCTCCCTGACTGACAGGTGCATCGATATATTATTTAAAAAAGAGTAACCATTTTAAAATTAAAAATTGAATAAATATAGTAATAGAGATGAGTACGAATTTACGATCTAAAATTTATCTGCATGGTGTCTTCAGGGACTATGGGAGATGCTGGGACCAGAGCCGGTGGAACCGCTGGATCCTCTCCCCGACTGACAAATGCATCAATCTATTATTTTAAAAAAGAGTAACTATTTTAAAATTAAAAATTGGATAAAATACAGTAATAGAGATGACTAAGAATTTACGACCTAAAATTTAATGGGATTGAGTTGTCGAGGACTATGGGAGATGCCGGGGCCGGGCTGGAGCTAGTGGAACCACTGGATCCTCTCCCTGATTGATAGGTGCATCAATCTATTATTTAAAAAAGAGTAACCATTTTAAAATTAAAAAATTAGATAATATACAGTAACAAAGATGAATATGAATTTACGACCTAAAATTTACTTGGATGGTGTCATTAGGGACAATGGGAGATGCCGGTAGAACCACTAGATCCTCTCCCTGACTGACAGGTGTATTGATCTATTATTTAAAAAAAGAGTAACCATTTTAAAATTAAAAATTAGATAAAATACAGTAGCCAAAATGAATAAGAATTTGTGACCTAAAATTTACTTGGGTGGTGTCATCGGGGACTATGGGAGATGCCGGAAGGGGGGTGGCTATCGGTCAGACTAAGACGTTGATAGAGTGTGTAACCCCCTCCAGGATGGGCATATCTGGCTCCTGAGAAGGGGAATCATGTAGTGGTGGAGCATCTCCATGACTGTCATCCCTCTCTAGTATATCAAGGAGATGCTCGATATGCGTGAGCCGCTTGAGGACCACATCCTGCGTCAACTTGATGTGCATGAGCAACTGGACGACCAGGTCATGCCTCTGGAGGACCAATTCATGCCTCTGGATGGCTCAGTCCTCATACTAAAGCAAAAGAACCTCGCCCCTAGCCATGGGTAGATTGGCCATCGTAGGAGACTATAATTATAAAACCTAGTTAGATTACATATACATGGGATTTAGGGGTTTTATTTAAATAGAAAGAGGTACATACCTGACACCGACTCCTCTCCTGTCGAGTCAGGTTGGGAGATGGTTGTCTACTCGTCTGCTCCTCAGCCGGAAGGTTCAACCGTGTGGTCTCGATACGCGGACTCATAACCTAATAACAATGCAAGCAAATCAGCAAAATAATTACAATCAAGTTCAATACCATCGAATAATCTATTGCAATAACATAAAATCTCATGAGATACATGCCATCCGCCAGATCATATCGGATCTTGTCGAACTAATCGAATGATCTCGATCAATCTTCTCCTCAGTTGAATCTGCATCAGGAAGTGGATCAAAAATCAAATAAAAGTAAAGTAATTATGATTTCATATTTAGCATTATACAAAATTAACTTAGATTTTGAAAATTGTGATTAGTCTAACTTCATTGATCGGCGGAACCAGCAATCCCTATCTACACACCTCCCAGAATGAGCTGAGAAAATAATTACCCCAACAGGTGGGGGATACAGGTGAAATCGGCCCAGTACAACTGCTGCAGCTCCAAATGATCCTCCTCAATGTATGGGGAGCTAGCACATACCTGTAATTTGCAATTTAATTTAGTGATATTAACTAATTTAAAAATGAAAGTGAACATTGACAAGGTATTCACTTACCTCATCAAGTTGTTGGGTCCAGCCGACTAAGGGGCCAAGCCAAGGTCCTCGAAGGCCAAGGCACCTCGGGTGTCGTGGATCTACTTGTGTAGCATCATGTCTAGCTGCAATTGAGCGTCCTTACTTAAATGAGGATGCAAGGATGGGAAGTCATTGTACGCCCACCACTAATTAAAGATAAGATTAAAAACCATTCCAAATTAGTATTTAGACAGTCTAAAAAATATCATTGATATATGAATGTAAATAATAATATAAAAACTTACTAGCAATAGCCAATAGTTGTTGTACAAGTGTCTCTTCTTGAAGTTCTCCTCGATCGATAGAAGTGCACCGTCATGCTCCACCTAATCATTCCCCATGGGAATGACTCTGCGGCCTCCAGATTGTCTAATATGTTCCATACATAATAGGGGATGACTGCAGATGGCTCTCGGGTGAGCATCCAGTGAGCTATGATGATGCTGTATGCCAATTTGAGGGCATAATTAACCGATAGTTGTCCGAATTCCATGTTCTACCACCTTTTCTAGACCACATCTGGAGTAACTGGCTCGATCCCAATCAATTGAATGCTGGCAGAGATGGTCATCAGTGGCCTCTCAATAATATGCCACTCTACTCTCCCATAACGTAAATCGGTAAAGAGAGCGTACTCCTAGAGGCCCAGTTTGTGAAGCTGGCCAATAATGAAGAACCACATCTCGTTGAGCCACTCATCTTCCCAAATGACCTCCAGTCTCAAGATATGCAAGGCAGTCCGGATGTCGTATGTTCCATGGTAATGGGGAAGATCCACCATGAATCCGAAGGGGCCCATCTAAAAATGCTTTAGTGCTCCATGGTACCGTAGCAGGTCAACAATATATCTGATACTTGAATACTTAGCATGTACAATAAGCGTGTGCCCGACAGGCACAATGGGATCCTGTCAGAGTTGAAAGGTTTGACGGGTGGGGACCATATCTCTACAGCAACGGAACAAAGGAAACAATTGATTAAAAAATTATCGTATAATTAAACTCACTTTTTTTAGGGACTATAATAAATAAATTATGCTCCAAAATTCTCATTGTAACTAGGCTAAAAAATATTTTCATATATCCTATACAGAAAAAATTGTAAGACTGCTTTCCCCTTTAGCACCAGACATGCAAATCTTGAGAAAGATGTTCTCAGCAAATTTTGGATTTACCAAATAGAACGTATTGTATAGCTCATCAAAGTTGTTCTAGAAAGGAGTGCCAGAAAGGATTATCCATCGGGCAGTCTCAACTTTTGTCAAAGCCTTCCATAATAGGCTGTTCCGGTTGCGCGGTGTGTGACCTTCATTAAGTATCATTATGTCAGGCATCTTAAGCAAAATTTTTCTAAACTTTTTTTCTACCTATGCCCCCTTCCTACTTTAGCCAGCAAGCTTCTCAAATAAGTTGTATCCAATTCCAAGAATACTTTTACCCTTTGAGTAGGAATACAACTTTATTTGTAATTGCTCTATCTTGTTTCCCATTAAGCCTGGAACTTCTCATTTGCTGGACAAGACTGGTAGCCATTACATTTTCCTCACCGAACAAGTCCACATCATTTAAATTGTAAAATGGGATATTGATTTCCATCTCTTTAACTCATTAGCCCAAGCACGGAGCATGGTAAGAGGAGAAATAATCATAGGATGGCAAGTCGAAAGCACTTTCATGAATGCCACAAGGAGAACAATAGTCAATAAACTTTTCCTCATACCAGGAGACTATTGCTTCCTCTATCAAATTTCCTTCTTTCTTTGCTCGGCATGGGGAAAAGTTCCTGAAATATTGTTTCCCTCATGACATTTATGAAAGTGTTTCTGATTTCCCATCCTGTGATTATGGCTCCTCTTACCATGCTTCGTGTTTGGCCTGACGAGCTGAAGAGATCGAAAGTTGATATCCCATTTTACAATTTAAATGATACGGACTTGTCTGGTGAGGAAAATGTAATGGCTGTCAATATTTTCAGGCAAACGGGAAGTTCCAGGCTTAATAGGAAACAAGAGAGAGAATACAAACAAATGGTGAAGTTGTATTCCTGGACAAAGGGTAAAAGTATTTTTGGAATTGGATACAACTTATTTGAGAAGCTTGCTGGTGAAAGTATTAAGGGGCAATAGGTAGAGAAGTTCAGAAAAATTCTCCTTGAGATGCTTGGCATTCTAATACTTGATGAAGGCCACACACCGTGCAACCAGAACAGCCTATTATGGACGGCTTTGACAAAATTTGAGACATGCTGACCGATGATCCCATCTAGCACTCCTTTCCATAACAACTTTGATGAGCTATACAATACTTCTTCCTTAGTAAATCCAAAATTTGTTGAGAGCAACTCTCTCGAGACCTGCATTTCTGGTGTTAAAGGGAAAAGCAGTCTTACAATTTTTCTGTTTCGAATATATGAAAATATTTTTTAACCTATATACAACGAGTATTTTGGAGTGTTATTTATTTATTGTAGTCTTTGAAAAAAGCGAGTTTAACTGTCCGATAATTTTTTAATCAACTATTTCTTTTGTTCCGTGATTGTAAAGATATGGACTCCAAAAGTCATACCTTTCATCTCCGACACGATCCCGTTGTGCCAATCGGGCACATGCTTAGCATACATGCTAAGTATTCGACCATTAGATATACTGTCGACAGTATGACGAGTGTTAAGCATACATGCACAACGGGATCGTGTCGGACTTGACAGATATAACAGGTGGAGTCCATATCTCTACAGTAACAGAATAAAGGGAACAACTGATTAAAAAATTATTGTACAGTTAAACACGCTTTTTTTAGGAACTACAATAAATAAATTACGCTCCAAAGTACTCATTGTAAATAGGCTAAAAAAGATTTACATATATTCTAATTAGAAAAATTGTATTGAGAAAGAAGGAAAAAAAGGTTATTCACATCTACATCTTATTTAAAATTTAAAGTCTAATTTTTAGGAGAACACCTATCTTTTATTTATTTATTATTTCAAAAAATTTGAAATCTTTATCCGAATGGGTATTGCTTAATCTAAATAAATTAAGCTACGGCCGAATAAAAGGATTTTAAATATAATTAATTATAATGTATTTATTAGTACAATGTCATTTATTTATAAAAAAATTAACTCTAAATTATAACATTAAAAATATTAATTATCACTTTCAAATTAATTTATTAATTAATTAATATATTATTTCAAAACACAGCATATACTATTTCAAGAACACAAAGGAAACTATTTCGAGTTACAACCTTATATTTCAAGACTCAATCAATAGTATTTCGAGACCCAACCAATATTATTTCGAGACACACAGAAAACATTTCGAGACGCACATAAATTATTTCAAGACTTAAAGTTTCCATTCGTAAACCTAGAATTTTCACACAGAAAATATTTCGAGACACTCCCAACCCATTTCACGACTTATAGTTTCTATTTCCTTAACCTAGTATTTCGAGACCCATTACATTTCGAGACTAACAGAAAACATTTTAAGACACTTCGAACCCATTTCGAGACTTACAATTTCTAATTCCTTGACCTAGAATTTCGAGCCACACAAATTACATTTCGTGACTTACAATTTCGATTCGTAAACCCAGTATTCAAACTCATAAACATGCACAATCCAATACAATTAAATCATGCTTTCAACAAACTACAAAATCGAAGTTAAACAACACATGAATTCGATGCATTTCAAGATTTTAAATCAAAATCATGCTTTCAAGAAACAAAAATAAAATGTCAATACCATGTAAAATAAAGCTTCGCATTTTGATAACTACCAAAACTTAGCATATTCAACATAAAATCAAGGTTCTAATGTGAAGAAAACCTAACAGGACTGTTGTGTTGACGACGACGAGGTGATTATGGGAAAGTCTAGTCGCACTGGCAGTCGTTGTGAATGGGCACCATCGATGAGTGTGTCGAAGAAGGAAGGGAAGTTTCGGTTAGGAAGTGAAGAAGAAGAAGGGAAAGAAAATGAGAGTGGAAGAAGAAGGGGTAGTTTTCCGGTAAAGATGAAAAGAAGAAGGTGGAAAGTTTCGATGAGGAGTTTGGTCTCGAAATGGGAAAATGAACCGATTGTGCCTTTGATCCGATTTGGGTAATGAGGCATGAAGGGTAAGGGGGTAATTTCCTATTTGTGGGGTAATTTTTATTATCCAAAAATGTTAAAAAGTCAATTTGGGTATAGAGTGAAATTAGGACAATACAAATGGATAGAAATGAAATGTTTATAGAAATTGCATAAAATTAAAATATCCATCCAATTTGAGTATATTTGGAAATTTCTTCAACTATTTGAGGAGAGGAGAACAGGTGGACCGCACTTATCCATATAGTAGCGGAATTTTTCCTTCTATTAGAGATTGTGCCCTATCATAGGTTTTTTAAAAAAAATTTTAAATCTTATTTTTACTTTTGAAATGCAATTGGTTTCTTGTTAAAAAACTGTATTGTAGAATATAAAGTGACTAATGGTAATATGTTAGCCGGGTTCATGGAGGGGAACTTCAATGAGAACCAAATAGCTGGGTGTTCAAAAGTGACTAAAACAATTAAAGTTAACACAAACTAAATCGTCTTAAAACCGATTAAAACTAACCTTTAATTAGTTATAATCGATTAAAAAAATTTTATTATTATCAATTTGATTCAGTTATCGATTATGAATTTTTTTTTATTAACAAAATATAATCGAATCAATCCTCTTAAACATAATAGTATAAATTATATAAAATAGAAAGTAGAATTTTAATTGATTATTAATCAAACTAAACTTCAATAATAACTAATAAATATAATTATAGCATATAATATGTAAAAGAAATATATATAGATATTAAAAAATAATAAAAATAAAAAGGAAAAAAAATCATATCTTAATCAAATCAAATCGTTCAAAGTAGATTACAAATGGTTTTTGTAATCCAGTCATTAAAAAATTTATGTAACTGATCACTGCAGTTCGATTACAAAACTTAGCAGTAAAGTCTTACCAAGTCTCAATAATGTCAATATACAAGTCATTGAGTGGTCCTTTTCAAATATTCATAATATCATTGATTAGTCCCCTACGAATTGCAACTCATCGAGGTTAGAGTATGTAGAAAGACTGAAACCTGCTTTCATATTTTCCCCTTAAATAATCATAAGTAATTCACAATATGGGCAATGTGGTCTTATTATAAACCTTATGGGACAATAACTTGGTAAAGGAAAAAGATTACAATATGCATTTTGCTCCGTCTTATAATAACAAAAAGTAAATTATCAAAGACAAGATCATTTGATCTTCTTCGTGACTTTTTCAAATGTTGAAATGGAGAGCGTTTCGATGAATTAATCAACTAGATTAGCACAGTAATATTTACTTATGAATTTAGAAATTGCCTTTTTCTTGAAGATCATAATTAAAGAAAAACTTTTACTATTATCTTTGATGGATTCTTTTTCAAATGAGCTATACAAGTAGTATTATCTTCATATGTTGTTGTTGGCACATGTTTCTTTGCATTTAGAATTGATGGAGATCGAAAACGATCTCCGGGTCAGCCTGAACTGTGGTGACGCTTGAAATCACAACTAGAAAAGGAAAAAAATTAGATCATCAAAGTGGGTTGTCACCCTGAGGATAACTCCAATGTTTATGCCAGTAATTCTGATAGAGTAATCTTTGAGTAAAATAGTATGTGATTCAATCATATATACCGAATAATAAGTTACCTTGTTGGTAGTGACTCTTGTTTATGTGAAAATAGGCAGTTAAGCTAATTGTGAGATCATATTCTGCATATTGCTCCTAGAATGCTGGAGTTTCCCTAACTTGGGATACCTTACCATGCACATCTCTGGTCGAGAGTTACAAGCTCGTTAGCGACCTTTAAACAACTTCGTGACCTTCCTATGAAAGCTAAAGGTCTCGACCACCCCTTTTAGAAGGTCATGATGAGTGATTATAGGTTCATAGCGTTTGTTAACAGTCGTAGACATTTAGTTGTGGTATGAAAGACATATGAGATAGATTGGAGCTCACCAGGTTGAAGATCGCAGTTAAGTGAGATCCCTCCTAAGCTCATTTAATGTTAGTGACCTGGGAGGTTGACGGGCAGAAGGTCACTACCCACCTTGCCTCTTAATTTGTGATTCGGACTTTTAGATATTTGGGTTGATACTTGAGTCCATTTTAAGTAAGTTCATCTGAATTGTACCCCATTTCTCTCATCAAGAATATTTGATCCAAAGATCATAACCAAACACATTTCCTTCTTCCTATATGAATTGCTAAATTTTTTACATGTTAGTTAGAGAGAGAGTAGCAAACAATAGATTATTTTATAGATTTCCTTGAAATAATAATACCTCTGAAGATAACTTGTCTCAGGTTGAACAAATAAATAACTTGCATTGTTACTTGTAGGTAAAGAAAAATATGTTTAATACCACTCTGATGTCTTCTTCTTGAAGAAAACTTACACCTTGTTAACAAATTTATAGTAAAAGATATATAACGTTATGTATTACTAGTAAGATACGTTAATGCTCCAATTACAGTAAGATACGGTATTTCAAGTGAAAAATCTCTTCATTATCTTCTTTTGGTCAATAAAGTATAGGAGTAGAAGTGTGAAAGAATTAACTAAAATTCTAGGCAACGTACGTAAACCTGAAAAAGACAAGCATTGCCCCTCGACAACAAAACAATGAAGAAGAAGGAAGTATGGAAATTCTACACTATTCCCTGACCGGAAAGAAAAGTGAGGTAAGTTCACATTGTCAAAGCTTATTGTAATGATTTGAATAGTATCAATAGTTTAGTTGCTCAAAACAAAAGTTGAAAACTTCAATGAATTGAAATGAAAGCTTACTTTGTTTGTTATTCTCAAACTTATCAATGGTGGTCTCTGACAACTAGAGGATATTCCATATTTTAAGCCTTAGATTGTTAAAGAAAATTGATAGTTCTTGGACTTGCAAACCAAAGCAGCAAGACATTGAGGTTTGCTAGCATAATAAAACTGTTTCCTACGTTTCCGATTGCTTTGCTTAGAACAAATGCTATAAATGGATTTGTCAATTCCCCCAGATTCAAAGGCATATAAGAGCTATTGCAAATATCTTTGCGATGAAAAAAATCTTGATAGAAGACAATGGCTTCAAGAGATTTCATCATTCTTCTTGCTGCCATTGCATTGCAGTTTTCTGACCTGCAACTGCCACGACCACCGAATATTTGGTTGGAGGCGACACCAGTTGGACTACCGACGACAACTACCACGCATTGGCAAAGGACAAGGTCTTCCTCGTAGGAGATATTTTGGGTAAAGCCTAGGCCATTCTTGAATCGGTTCAAAGCAGTGGTATTAAATTCAATAACATAGGCTAATGTATATATTGTTAACTTGTGCAGTTTTTGCATATCAAAAGGGAAATGACAGGGTGCAACCAAACTGAGATCCAGAATTGCACAGTTCCAAAATGCCGGGCTTTACCTCCGGCTTTGATGAGATCCCGTTGGCCACGCCAGGGCAGAAATTGTACATTTCTGGTGCTCCAGAACATTGTTCTAAATATAAAGGGGCACTTTCATTTTTATCCAAATTAAAATAGTAATTTCTTATTTGCCCAATTCTTCACAACATTTCACAATTACTAATATCTAAAATTAACTTTTCATTCTATACCCATTTGACTTTTAATTAAAATAAAAAATCAAAACATAACATTTATTCTCCTTTAACATGCATTTACTATCTTACTCCTTAGCATTCAACATACCCAACCAAACCCAACTACCTGTAAAATGAATTGAAGAAACTACAACTAACATCATTCATTTGATCAGAAGTTTTGAA
>JAOXNR010028623.1:0-23398 GCA_028571225.1 Parsonsia alboflavescens | reverse complement strand
ACAGCCTACCTAAACCTATACTTGTTATGTTCACAATCCTGGAATTCTATCCACCCGAATTAGCCCATTGTGACACCATCGACCAAGTCAAAGAATATGCCAGGAAAACTGTATTCAAGCACCAAGCCTGAACCTGTCAAGAACAGTTTTACTTTCGAGATGTGTCCTTTGATCCAGATCAACCTTTCAGCAATATTGCTATCTTTCCTCTGGCACAATTTATTTCTGAAGACAGGTTTAGATATCTGTGGACTCTTGCAATTTTGAGTTACTATCCTATAGAGATTGAAGTTCACAGTTTTAAGATTTTTTTTGCTAATCCTGATCAATTTGGTGAGACACTGCTATGGCACTATCTTACGCTCTTTCAAACAGCTCAGGATTGGTATGATGATTGCTGCCAAGACCTCCCAGGCAGTCCAGCAAAGATATACCAGGTGTACATTGTGCATTTGGATTATCTCATGGCAAAGCACACAGAATTTCAACGAAGCTGTTTCAAACCCATGTCGTCTCTACGAACTAGCAAATGGACCTTGTCCAGAGAATCACTATCTCAGCCATTCATGGTTAGAGCTCGTGATGAACTTTTTGAGCACCTGAAATCCAAGAATGTCCTCCAACAACCACTAAGTGCAGCTTATACGGACATCTTTGAACAAGATAGCCAGCCCGAAGAAGACTTTATTTGGGATGGATATCCATCGTACTGGAATATTCACATTCTGAAAGATTATCGATGTTGCCCCTTGTTCCAAAGTCATACAAGTCAGCCGTGCTCATCCACTTCTCCAACCACAAGAAACCCTAAAAACCTCCAACATCCTCAATGTCATATATCACTAAGAACAGTCCGAGATCAGCCATGAAGGGTATGTCAGATGGAAAGAATAACTCAAACAGTCCTATATTGAAGGTTTCAGCCAGAAGAAGCTTTCATCTTAGGTCTGAATTTTCTGCAATATATCAGTTCACATGGAGCAGAAATTTCAGATTCTTACATGTTCCTCTCAGCCGAAAGTCACATGAGTTTCTGTTATTCTCACCCTAGACGTCCTCAGCAAAAAATTTCAGCCGAGATAGAAGTTTTCTGCCACCAGAATTTTCTATTAAGGGATCTCTACTGTTTTGTGCAGCTTTAGTGTTTCGTCCAGTCTTTGTTCCGTCCACACATCAATAAACAGCCAAGGAAGCAAGCTTATCAAGATAAAAAATTTTCTGCCAAAAGAGTTTTCTACTACTGAAAAGTTTTGTTTCACTCAGCCAAGCTTTCAGAATTTATTCCGTCTAGCTTTCTTCAAGTTATTTCCATGTTTTGTCCAGTTTCTAGAAGAAATAAAATGCTGTCTCCCATGCAAGGAAAGATCAACCAGCAAGGATGTCCAGCAATGTTCTCCCCAACAGTACATGTTGAATGTTCTCTTTAGGTTTTTGTCTCCAAGCACAACCAGCCGTTTCTCCTTTCATGTAGAAGAATAAAAGCTGCCCACTGTGAAGATGTGTTCTGCCACGTCTCCACTAGATGCAGCAAAATCTTCAGCCTTAAGCTTCTCCTTTGCAGCCTGTTTGTCCGTTTCTTCCATGTGTCCTTTGAAGAATAATGTTGAAGTCTCTCAGCCATGCAATGTTTGGTCATCCTAGCCATGTTGCCAGCTTTGGCTTCACAAGTAGTTTGTCTTATTTGTTTGTTACGTGTCTTGTAAGGCTTTCCCTAGGGATTGCGTGTCTTTCAGTTCGTATTCGTGTCTTGCATTTCATTTCCATGTACGATACGTGTCATGTTTATTTGTATTTTTACTTACGTATTGTCTTTGTACAAGCTATGTTAGCTGTCCGTAAGAACTTTGTAAGTCGGCCATTATCATCTATAAAATGGCATGACATCAAGAGTTAGAAAAGGAGGAAGAATAGAGTTAGATTTTGAGTAAGAGTAAGTTAGAGAGTTCAAAGTTTTTCTTAGAGTGTCTACGATAGTCTTGTATAGTGTCTACTGTAAATATTTTCCGAGCAATAATATGATGAGTGTTTTCCTTTCAATGGAGTTCTAAGCCTTTCATTTCTCTCTCCCGAAATCTTTTTGAATTCCTAAAAGAGTGTATGAACCTTGATAGTAATCCCCGGTTATAGGTGATTCTTTAACAACCATAGATGAGAGCAAGTACCATCCCTTGAGTGGCGAGTTAGAGGAAATGGAGAAGTACCACCTTAGCCAGGGAGGGCTCCTAGGGGAAAAGAGAAGTACTCATGAGCCGTGTCCAGGGGTAGGTGCACCTGAAGAGGTCTAAGAAAACCAAAATTTTATATAAGTGATGATGTGATCTCAAATTTGAAGGAACCCGTCCTTCTTCAATCAAAAATCAGAACACCCAATTTTAGATCCACCCAAGACTTCATACAAGAGGTTCAAGCTAGAACCATTGACCATAATATCCCATAATATGATCTAATGGATTGAATTCCCAATTGAACTCAATTATTCTAGCCAAATATTAAAGATCTCTAGAGTCTCACTAAGAACCCTAGAAAAGCCATTAGATGAATACTTAAAAAAAGTTGTATTTAATAATCCAAAAGGATTCTCTCAATTGTTTGAAATGTGTTTGTAGAATCAGTTGTCTTTCAAATTACGAATAGAGAACTATTTATAGTCTCAACATTAAGAAACCCTAGGAATGATTAGAGACTTGTTTAACGGTCTAAAGTAGCTTAAAACATAAAGAAAAGTCATTAAAAACAAGTGAAATAGTCCAAAGGAGTCAAGATCACATTTGGAACCACAACACGGAAAATTGGAAAAATGGACTGTCCGTCGCTTGGTGACATGCTAGTCATAGCACTGGTTCTTCTCTGGAAAGAATGACATCTTTGCTGCCTGCTGATCCGACACTGGCTGCCTCTAGCTCTCCTTGCTTCTTCTTTCTCCCTTTGTTCCATGCTTTGTTTTGTCTTTAATTTGCAATCTTTGTGGACTTGAACTGGATTCTTTTAGGCATATTTCCAAGCCTTCAAAATCCTCAAAATGATCCTTCACTGTTGCAAACATGGAACAACTTAATTGTTGGCTCAACTTGATCAAGTTTAGATCTCTTCTTCCTTGCTTCAAGATCAAGTATTTCTTCCCTATGTTGCATCAGTTCCGACATTGCTTCTTTCATCTTCCTGGTGCCATACTTATACTTGAAATATTCAACTTTGCACAAGAACTTCCAATCATTGTTAAGATCATCTTCACTGGAGATCATAAGTTCTTCAAGGTCTTGAACATTCTCCAACAAGTCTTTCTTCATCCTTGATCTTCCAACCTTGCATTTGAAATACAAACTCTTGTACATAATCTCCTTCTTTTCATAAGCATCTTCATCACCTACATGGACTTCATTTTTAATATGGTTTCCCTTGAAATGAAAGCCACCTCCACATTTGAAGCCAAATAGATTGATTCTCCGAAGTTCTTCACATGAAATCTTCCATGAATTCTCCCATGCCATGTATGCTTCTTGATCACTATCATTCCCCCACAACTCAAAAGGATTCGACCTCGAATCTTTAAGTCCTACATAGGAAAAGAGAATAATCACTAACATGGATTGAAGGATCAAAAGAACACTTACTAATTAACTCCATGTTCTCCTTCATGAAAGTTAGAACTTGACAATGTCTTATCATACCCTTCTTCAAAGGTAGTGGTCTCTCTTTGATAGATATGTTTTCCTTCTCTCCTTCAATAAGCTCATTAGAAGAAATATCATAGACAAGGAATACAAGCCACTTAATGCAACAAAGAAACAAGGTTCTATCATTTAAAGCAAAAAATATAAATTTCATTGGTCTATGACCCCATAAACCATGAAATAAAGGTTCATCAAATCTGGCATTCAAGCACAATAAACTAAATACATAATCCCTTAACATAGCATGGACATGTTCTCCATCAAAAGCATTAAGCATATGTATAAAAGGAATAAGGAAATACTCTTCACATATGCTAAATCTCATCAAATTATCAAGATGAACATCATTATGCTTCTCTAAAAACATGGGATATATCAAAGATTTCCAAAATCTTATCATATCTCTCTTCATGGCACAAAACATAATCCAAATCATCAAGTAGTTCCACCAAACATGCCAAATAGAGACAAAACACATAGATTTCATCAATATGAAGTCTGTCACCTTCACCAAAGATCAATTTCTCTTCAAGATATCAATATACCTTATCACAAGAATTCAACAAATATACTCCCACAATCATAGATATCTTTTTCATGTGTAGTCCTACAACATGCTTTTGAAATAAATATCTAAGGACTTAGGACTACCATAGGTAATCTCAAAGACAATTTCATGACTCTTACCAACTGCAGAATTCATTATGTTTAGAATACTCAAGAACATGTAAAGTACCTTCTTGAGGCATATTATCATGAAATTCACAAGCTTCTTCACAATTTTCCAAAAAATAATGATTTTCAATAAGCTTGGACATTCTTCTCAAAATCAACAAGGAAATACGTTTCACACGAGGTAATCAGTGACTTAGAATCAACAAAGAATAAGCACATGAGACCACAAAGATAGAATTTTGAATCAAGGATGGTAACATCAAATATCTACAATAATTGATTATCCAAAACAAACTTTGAAATTGCATTCATGTATATCCCAAAGTCATTCAAATATATCAATTCATAGGAATATGATTCCAAGTTATTCCCATGACTGTCAATGATCAACAATTCACACATAAAATCCATAGGGATGAATATAGCATTTCCACAAAACAAGGAATAATCATGCTTATAAACTTCAACATGTATGACTTGCCTTGACACATCAAACACATAGTCACAAGCATATTTCTTTCACGGGTGATTCCTTCACAAACTCAAAATCCATAAAAGCTGTCACTAAACTCAAAGAAGTATAAGACATGTTTTCTCTAAATAAGAAATCATCATGGTCAAGAAACTTCACTATAACACCTTGCTTATGAACATCATAAGCATCTCTAGACACACACTTAGTCATAGAAAGCAATCTTTCATGTTCAAATTTCAACAAACTATCACCAAGTGTAGAGATAAGAGTGTACCACTTTAACGTAGCATTCATCTCCCCTTGTCATTTTCCTCCTTCATCTAGTTTACTCCTTTAGAAAAATGAAAATTAGGAACAAGACAGCTAGATAATGAATGGTCAATGTTAGAAATGTTTATAAAATCCTCTTTGCTCTTTTTAAGAACCAAGGCACTCTTATTTCCTCTTTCTTTTTCATGAAAGCTCTCTTTTTATTCACTCAAATTTTGTATCTCAAAAACACTGATCTCTTTTCTCTTTTTGACACTTTCATCTTTCTCTACTTCCTTTCTCTCACTCTTTTTCTCTCTCAAGCTCCCTCTCATTTTACCCCTCATGTTCTTCAATTCTAATATATTCCTCCCTCTTTTCGATTATTACTTCCATCATTTGCGTTATTCCATCAATCTTTTGTGTTACCTTCTTGAAGGTCTCCATTTCTTTATCCGCTTCATGAAGAGTCTCGTTTTCAACATCTTGATTCCCTTGATTATGAGTCTCTTGATTTTGCACTTTGTCATCTAGCTTGGTCTTCATTTCTTGCCCCTTGGGAATGGATTTCTCTTCTTTTGAAGAAGCTCCTTGCACCTTAGATGTTGAAGAAGGGCCATAAGTTCAGTTTTCACAAGACTTCCCATGTGTTGGCTTCCTCTTCTTCAAGTGTCTTTCAACTTGAATGGCCATATGAACGATATCTTCAAGATAGTCATAGTAGTATGGCTCAACTAATTCCCAAACATCTTGATTCAAGCCATTGAGAAATCTAGTCATTTTGTCTTCTTCATACTCCACCATTTTAGCTTGCTTCAATGCATTTTTCGACTCTTCATGGTACTCTTTCACACTATTGGATCCTTGAGTAACAACCATGTAGTGGAGCTTTGGTGCATATCTTTCTATCATATATTTCCTCAATCCTTTCCATGTAGTAATATATACTTCAAGTATTCTTTGATATTCCCACCAAGCTAGTTCTTCTCTCCCAAGGCTATCAAGAACTAGCTCCATCTTTTGCCCTTGGAGTATATATAATTAGTCATGCTTTGCAAACACAAGTTCTACCTCTCTTTCCCAAGCAAGGCAAACTTCCGGATCATATGTACCATAGAAATATGGAATGGTCTTATGATGGAATCCAAGATGTCTACAATGGCCTCCTGTTCTTCCATATCGACTTGGCCTCCCTTCATTATCATAGTAGTAACCATCATCATGCTCCATATGTTCATATCTCCTCCTGGATGGATGCATTTGTTGGCTCTTCCTTCCAACCCCTTCATATGGCACATACTTTTTAGAAGAACTAGGATTTGATGTACCCCTTCCTTACTCATGATAAGATGATTGAGATGAAAATTTATCCATGATGTACCTACAAAATGGTCAATCAAAAAAAAAAAAAAAAGGGAAATTTGTATATCCTCACAATCCACTCGTGTATCACTCTTAGAAATGGCTTTTTCTCGCTCTAATGTGCTCACCCCTTTAAGCCTTTTACCTTTCTTAGCTCTTCTTCAAGTTCTTAATGCAACTTAAAGAATCTTCAATTACTCAACAAGGCAATCAAATCAAAAGTCAAAAACTCAAATCAAATAGTTCATATCTTCCAACATATAAGATTCAAAGAGATAAGAGTTTCAAAAAGAATGGTCAATGAACACAAGGCAATTGATGAAACACTTAGAATTCAAAGAGAATAGAGAATTGGCATTTATTCTAACACCTTGAGGTCAAAGAGTTGTGATCTAAATTTCAGTAATTTGAATGTGATCAAGTGTCCCAATAACAAGTTTTTAAGGGGTAAATGGGTAATTCAATATAGTATGTCACGATTCAAGCTCTACCTATCAATTTGATCAACATATCAATAAAATTCATCTTCAAAATTGTACCTTAAATTCAATTTTCAATTTCTACAAATTTTTTGATAGAATTTTTTTGACTTTTTCCGGTTTGGAGAACTTTGATCTCTCTTCCTCTCTCTCTTTTTTTTTGTTTTTTTTTCTTTTCGTAGCGATCTCTTCCTTTTCCCCCTCCTCACAATCTGCACCACCAGAGAAGGGGACTTCTCTACCTTCTTAGGAAAGGGAAAAGCTCCTGAGACCTCAAAGCTAGAGCTAGGGTTCAGCGACTGTACTATTAAGGAGGTCGCTGAGTCTCTTTAAAAGGCTGGGGAACCTATCCATGGTCTTCCATACTGATGAGGGGACAACCAGGTGGATCCCCGACCTTGCGACGAAGTCTTCGGACTAGCGGTACCAATGGCCACACTCCTAGTCATTCTTGATGGAGTGTGTGCCTCTTATTGACGGGACATATACCGACAGCTCACAGATGAAGAGCTTGACCAATACAAAGCCTCCCTCATACTGTCATAAGTCTCCTTAGTCTCTGTTTTTTTTGTAGTTGATTCCACTTCAACCTATCTTGAATACTGACCCTCTTCTTTTCTTTTTGTAGAACCATGTCTTCTTAGGCCTGCGGTTGAAGAGACAAGTAGCGAAGGCCAAGAAAGATCAGGAGTTCTCTGCCCTGATCTTCGAGCTCTAGGATAAGAGGGCTCGTCTTGTGAAGGAGAATGTAGAGCTTGCTGCGTCTACTAAAAAGGCCAATGCCTCATATGCAGACTCGTTTAACCTTCTAGAAGAGTGTAAAAAGAACATAGAGGAGGTCAAAGCAGAGAACTTGGAAATGTCTTCAGCCTTTGAAGATGCTACCCCAGAAAAATGACCAACTATTCAAGCAGAGGGATCGTATCCAGGAGCTTGAGGCCCGGCAAGGGGACCTTTAGGGCATTTGTGACGAAAATGGTAGTCTATCCCAGACCAAGGTCAAAGGGATCCTAGTTTCCCAGGTTATGTGGTGTCCATCCTCCAATCCCAGCTTTACGGGCTCTACATCGATGGAATTGACAAGCTTCATGAGATCAACGGGGATTGAAGACTGATCTAGAGGTCTACAAGGGGCTAAACCATCCAAATGCTGCAGCTTCCCTTCATTGGCAAAAAGGAAGACCTTGTTGCAACCTGTTCCTGCTAAGGTCTTGGCTGAGGTCAACCGAGCTGGCGAGGGTCACTTTAGGAAGGGAAAGGAGCTCATGGATGCATCCACTGAGGTCGAGACTACTGAGAAAGTAGTGCATGACATTCCTCCCAAGGCATTTGCCTGTCCTAAGGAAAAATTATCCATGGCTATGCAGAGTTGATTACTCATTATCCCTTTCATCCCTTGCATGTTGATTTTCCTAAGCTATCCACCTATAATTAGGTAGACCTCCGTTTATGAATATTAACTATTACCATGTCAGCCCTTTAGACGCTGCTAGCCAAGAAATAGCTGTAGAGAAGAAGGCACTGCCAAGCTCATTGGAGGCTCCAAGGGACAATGATGAGGTGGACTAAGCTTGTAATAGAATAGGATCTTTCATAGTCTTTCTTCTTCATGTCTTGTAATGTACAATGCTCAGCTTTTAAGCTTATATTTCTGATCCGTTGTACTGAATATTTTTTCCAAGAGGTCTATTTGTGGCCTCTTTCTTTGTATTAGCTAATTTTTCCAAGTGTCTTGTTTCTTCTTCAACACTTAGAACTTGCTTGTTAATCTGAACTAGCCTTGAAACTCAGGCAAATAAGAAGAAATAAAGTCTTAATAAGCTCTGCAAACTTATCTTTCATTTAAGCCTCTGAAATTTGGTATGCACTTGACAAGGCAAAAACTAAAAGAGGTCACTAAAGCTTAGTCATTGTTGAGCAAGCTCCTTAGGCAATTTCCCGAGCTATATAACGAGCTTACGAGGTTTGGAAAAATTCCGAGAAGTCTTAAGTATAAAATTTCTTTAGATGGAAAATATTCCAAGGTCTTAGGAGTTGTCTTTCTTTGAGATCAGCGAGCTTGTAGCTTCCTACTTTGTGAACTTCTTGGACTATATAAGGTCTTTCCCAACTTTCTTGTAGCTTGGTCAGATGGCCTAGTTTTCCAACACTCGACCTCTCGAGGACCATTTCTTCAACTGTGAAATGTTTTTCTTTCATTTTTTTTGTTGAAAAAATTTAGAACTTGCCTTTTATATCTTTTGTTAGCTTCCATAGCTTTATTTATGACTTCTTCACTTAGATCGAGGTCTACCCTTCTCTCCCCCTCATTTATGACTGGGTCATATTCAATTAGTCTTAAGGACTTCATTCCAACCTCGACTGGCATTACGGCTTCTGCACCAAAGCATAGACTGAATGGTGTTTCTCCGGTAACTTTCCTAGGTATGGTTCTATATGCCCATAGGATGCTTGGAATTTCTTCTGGCCAAGAAGGTTTGTGACCTTTTTTCTCAAGCTCGGTAAGTCTCTTCTTGAGACCTTCTAGGATTGGCTGAGGTTCTGTTTGTAACCTCAGCCTATCCATTTGCTTGAGGATGAGCTACAAAGGTCAATCTCTATTCAATATTCAAATTTGCACAGAAAGTCTTGAATGGGTAGCCTACAAACTGTTGCTCGTTGTTTGAGATGATAGCTCGGGGAATCCTGAATCTACACATAATGTTCCTCCATGTAAAGGATTGGACTTTTGGCTCGGAGATTATTTCCATTGGCTCTGCTTCAACCCATTTGGTGAAGTACTCTATCGCCACAATCAGGAATTGGACACCTCCACTCCTTTTGGGAAAGGTCCTAATATGTCAACACCCCGATGTCAAGTGGTACCGACATTTTGATGGATTCATACCTTGTGGAAGGCACATGTGACTTTTTTCCATGCAACTGGCAGCTCGTGCACTTTCGTATGACCTTTTTATTGTTTGAAACCATTGAAGACCAATAACACCCTATCATTAGTATTTCTTGTGATCCTATATGAGATCCATATGTTCCACTATGTACTTCTTCAATGACATACTCTCCTTCTCCTTTGCTCAGGCATTTGAGTAATGGCCATGTGTATGACCTTCTATATACCTCGTCATCCCCTATCAGGACATAATGAGGTGAACACTTCCGCACTTGGCAAGCTAATTTTGAGTCTAGTGAGAGGTCGCCATCTTTAAAGAATTTGTAGATTGAGTACCTCCAGTCTGCTTGATCCTCTATAACCAAGTTCTCCTCTTGGTTTATGTTGGGAGAGTATAATTGTTGCACCAACAGCTTGGCTTTTGTCCCAACTATCTCTCGATAGACTTTAGATAGTGTGTCTAGTTCTGAGTTTTGCCCTCTTGGTGTTTGCTCGATGAGGAAATACTCAAGTTCGATGTTATATCTCTTACTTATTTGAGATATTTAATCATGTTCTCCTCTGTAGCAAAGTTTTCCCTAGCGACCTACCAAGCTATAACTTGTGAATCAATTTTGGCATGCAATTTTTCCACTTTTAGAGCTATTACGAGTCTTAGACCTGCTAAGAAAGCTTCATATTCGGATTCATTATTTGAGATTGGGAAGTTATACCTCATAGAGTATGGGATTCTCACTCCCTCTGGGTTGATCAGTACAATTCCCGCATCTGAATTTTCCTTTTTTGTGTTGTCATTTGTGTACATGGTCCAGATATTAATTTCACAAGTGCCTGTGATTTCTAGTAGAACTCTTGTGCATTCTTCTACAAAGTCTGAGAGAGCTTGAGCTTTGATAACTTTCCTAGGCTCAAATTCAAGTTGATATCCCGAGAGCTCGAGGGACCAGTTCATTGTCCTGCCTGATATCTTGAGCTTTGCAAAGCTTGTTTTAGTGGCAGACTGGTTAAATACTCTTATCGGGTAAGCTTCAAAATAGGGCTTAAGTTTCCTTAAGGTAATAACAATTAGGTACAAAAATTTTTGAGGTCTCAATCTAATTTCAGGACCTTGGAGCAAACAGCTTACATAAGAAACTGGAAATTGTAAACCTGACCTTTCTACTAGTAGCATCGAGCTCACTGCCTTCTTTGTTGTAGTTAAGTACATCCAGATCTTCTCTCCAAACCTCGAGGAGACAAGTTGCTGGGGCTTCCCTAGAAAGTCTTTCAATTTGTTGAAGGCTATTTGGCAATCTTCAATCCGCTGAAAATTTTTCTACTTCTTTAGGACGTCATAAAATTTCTCACCTTTGTCAGCCATTTTGCAGATGAAGCGTCCTAACGCCACCATCTTTCTTGTTAGACTCTAGACCTCGTTAATGTTTCTGGGAGGTTCCATGTCCAACAGTGCTTTTATTTTATCAGGATTGGCATCGATACCTCGTTCTGATATCATGAAGCACAGGAATTTGCTTGCTAAAACCCCGAAGGTACATTTTTCCAGCTTGAGCTTCATACGAGTAGCTTTTAAAGTTTTGAAAGTCTCCCTGATATCTTCAATGAAGTCTACAGAGGTCTTGGACTTAATCACAATGTCATCCACATAGACCTCAATGTTCCTACCCAGTTGGCTCTTGAAGACCTTATGCGTAGCTCGTGGAAATTATACTCCTACATTCTTTAGATCGAATGGAATCATGGTGTATCAGTAGGTCCTGACCTCTGTGATGAATAAGGTTTTTTCCATATCTTCTATTTCCATTGGAATTTGGTGATACCCCTTGTGGGCATCTAGGAATCACAGCCATTGGCAACCAGCTATTGAGTCTACCATTTGATTGGTACTCCGGAATGGGTGTTAGTTCTTCTGGCAGCATTTATTCAGTGTGGTGAAATCCACACACATCCTTCATGTCCCTTCCTTCTTTGGCACAACCATTAGCTTGACCAATCATTCTAGGTGCACAATTTCTTTCAAAATTCCTGCATCAAGAAGAGCTTAGACTTCTCGAGCTAGGACTTTATTTCGCTCTAGGGCAAAGGTCCTCTTCTTTTACTTCACCGGTTTGACACCTGGCTTGAGCCCGACGTTGTGCTCTGCTATTTATTTGTCAATTCCTTCGAGGTCGATGGGTTGCCAGGCCAAGACTTTCATGTATTCCTAGAGGGAATCGAAAAGCTTCCCTTTGATCTTAGAGGGCAACAGTTCACCTATCTTGATCCCTTGCTTAGGGAATTCAGAATTAAGGAAAACATTTTCTCCTTTACTAGCAGCCTAGATTCTGAATTCATCATTCCCCTTAGGAAGGTCGATGACGTCTTCCTGCTCAAGTGGCGCCGAGGTCTCTGTATTACCTTCAGCCCGGTAGCATTCCGCGGCTGACTTCCCCTCTCCTTCTAGTACGACCTAAGTTTCTCTGACCTGGATCCTTATGCAATAGCATAGTAAGAAGATTTTCACCTTTAGGTCCATGACCCCTCTCCTTCTTAGAATTGCATTATAAGTTCCGGGTGCATCAACGACCAGCCAAGTAGGCCACAGTTGGAACCTGTAGAATTCCATCTGCATAGGTTGTGCTACCATTGAAGCTAGTCAGGGTTGTGCTTGATGTTATCAGTGAGCTTCTGACTATCTCCATTTGATCAAATGCCTTTTTGTACAAGACATTCACTGCACTTTTGGTGTCTACCAGTATCTTGAGTACCAAGAAATATCCAATCTGGAATGACACTGTTAGGGACTCTGAATCTTCTCCCTGAGCTCACTTTGACCTAATTTCAATGGCATTTATTTCCTTGATTGTAGGTCGCTGGTGTGTGTAGTTGTTGGAGGTGGTTTTGCAGGACTTGTGTTCCTAGTCAGGAACTCTTGTAAGTGGCCCTCCTTGACTAGCCTCTCAATTTCTTACCTGAGGTCGAAGCAGTCCTCTGTGAGGTGGCCATGGTCCTTGTGGTAGTGGAAAAATTTTGCCGATTCTCTCTTGGCTAGAGGAGTTTTGAGAGGTTGTGGCAGCTTTAGAAGACAATTTCTTTTCCATAATCACCAGTATCTCTACCCGTGAGGTCGTCAGAGGAATTGTTACTCTTTTCTTATCTGAAGATCCCCCTTTTGAATATGGATCTTTCCCATTTCTTTTTTATGACTGTGGGCTTTTTGGATGCCTCTTATTCTCTTTCTTAGACCAGGAATCTTCTTCTAGACTGCCATTTCTTCAGCTTTTATTCACTTCTCAAGGAGTGTTTGCAGCTCCTTGATGGTCTTGACTTGCTCTTCTGCTAGCCTAGGGGCTACAAACTGCCCTTGCAATCCTTGTTTGAAGGTAGTAACGTAGATGATATCATTCTTTTGTTCATTTTCCACTGCCTCGTGGTTAAAACAATTGTACTAGCTCCTGGTGCTCTCACCAAACTTTTGTTTGATATTAAATAGATCGTTGATGTCTTTTTTCACACCTTTTGCTGATCTGATAGTTCTTCAGAAACAGCTCCTTCAACTGAGTCCAGCTTAAGATACTTGCCTCTGGAATGCCTTTAAACCAAGATTGTGGCTTCTTGGTCAGCGTGGACCGAAAAGCTCGGCATTTGACATGATCGAGGTACTCAAACATTTCCATGTAGGAAACATATTCATCTATGTGTTGCAATAGTTCCCTTGTGCTGTCATATTTCCCCTCCGCTTGTGGGGCTTTGAATCTTGGAATCATTCAATTAGTCTTGATGTTATGGACAAATCGCTAAGGCTCCGATAGGTCCACACTACTCTGTATCTCTTGATTACCATTTCTCTCATGATTGGCTGGGAGAGCCGCTCTCCTCCATGGGTTCAAGGCTAGCCCCCGAGTGTCACTGCTTGTCCTTTCGATCGAGCTTCGTCCAAGGGATATCCTTCCTCCAAGAGGAGTTCTCAGCAAGCTCCCATACTATCAAGGACTAGTGTCTAGTCTTTGACCTCATGATATGGCAACTCGGTTGAGTTTGTCCCATAGGTCATAACCCCTTCCTTTGCTTGTGCTCAGCCCATCTCCAGACCTCTCTCATTAGTCGAAGGTCGTTCCTTGCTTATGTAGGTATATGCTCATGGGGTTGTGTGCAGTCCCTTTGATCTTGAGGCCGTTGTGCCTCCTTTTGAGATGGTACAAGAGTACGTCCTATTGACATTTAATCTCTTTTGCCCAAGATTCCTTTTAAGGTAGCCACCATGCATCCAAGGAGGTCAGCTAGAACGGACACTTGATTCCCCACAATCTCTATGGTCTGGGGTTATCGCCATTGTTAGTTTGGTCAGGGTGCCTTTGTCCACCCCTCTTATGCTCTAGTGAAGGATTCACCAGGATCCTTCGGGATGGCCCCGACCTCGACTGTTCTTGTTCATCAATTGGCCCTAAATTATTGTTGTTGTCCTCCGTTGAGGCCGGGCCTTTTGGCACTACCTCTCCAATGTGTAATTGAGTTTTGCCGGGCGATTTGCCATGGCGTGGTGGATGAACGTACCTTGGTTGTGATTGAATCATCACGATTCTTATTTATTTGGTTTTGTGTATAGGGAAGAAAGCTAAACTTTAGCCCTACAGATGGCGCCAGAAGTGATGGAGCTCCGAAGTAGCCTTCGGGTCACGGAAATAGCCTCCATGATGAATATTCATAATTGTAACTTGAGAAGCAAAGGATTCGGTCACTAGAGTGGGCTGTCGCCAAGGGAATAGATTCAATGCCTAACTCAGTATTTTGAAAGCATAATCTTGAGTAAATTAACTTAATCTATTGTGTCTTGTCCATGGACTGTGTGTGTTTCGACCATATATATCAAATTAAGTAAGTTACCTTTTTTTATCAAGGCTTATCAATTACGTGAGAGTAGGCAATTAGGATAACTGTGAGATCATATCATACCCCGTCAATTGCTCCTAGAATCATGGAGTTTCCCTAAGTTGGGATATCTTGCCATTCACATCTCTGGTAAAGAGCTAAGGGCTCGCTAATGATCTTTAAATCAACTTCGCGACCTTCCCATGGATATTGAAGGTCTCGACTATCTCTTTTGGGAGGTCGCAACGAGTCATTATAGGCTCACGGAGTGTGTTAAGAGTTGCATAGATTTTGTAATGGCATGGAAGGTATATGAGACGGGTTGGAACTCATTGGATCGTAGGTCGTGATCTAGTTAGACCTCTCTTGAGTTCATTCCTGAGGTTGGTGACTTGGGAGGTTAGTAGTAGGAGGTCGCTGCCCACCTTTTTTTCAAGACTCGTGAGTCAGACTATTAAGTATTAGGGATCGGGGTTGAGACCATTTGGATTGGTTTATCTGGGTCTTGCTTGTTCCTCCCATCACCTACAATATATAATTTTTTTAAATTAGAAAATTAATTAAAAAAAGATTGTACCGGAGGAAAAGGACGTCAAATAAAATTGGATTCATAACCTTATATAAATTTTTTTCCTTACTATTTATAGAATTTTCTAGTGTAGAAAGGTATAGAAAGTGCTTTAAAAAGCATACGAAGAATTGAAAAAAGTATTCATGAGCGTCACAGCTATGCTATGACGTTTCCACCCTTTACACACTGTCTCTCTCTAACGTCACCGCCTACCTCATACTTCTTACTCCCCAAGGGTATTCATATGCCCGCCATCTTTCCCTCCAAAAAGGAGGGTGGAGATTTGATTTTTGTGCTGCTGTTTTGTTTTCCCATTTCTGATTTCTCCTCGCATTCGTATTATTTTGTTTTTCATTCTACATTCTAAAAATTCTTTTTTGCTGCAATGGCGAAGTCACCAGAAGTTGAGCATCCAGTTAAGGCCATTGGATGGGCTGCTAGAGAGACTTCGGGAGTTCTCTCTCCTCTCAATTTCTCTCGAATGTGCATTTCTAGAATTTTCCGGTTTTAGGGTTTTTTTGTCCTTTTCCTTTTCAATTTATTCATTTTTTTTTTCTTTTGTTGTAGAACCAGGATGTGCAATTCAAGGTTCTGTACTGCGGGATCTGTCATTCGGATCTTCATATGGTGAAGAATGAGTGGGGCGTCACAAAGTATCCCGTTATTCCTGTGTAAGATTTAATTTTAGTTGTATAAATTTGTTTATTCCATAATAATGTTGCTTGATTAATGTTTGGATGCCTTGGGCAAATGTTATTGATTTTCTCATAAGGATACTTCTGTGGATGGTTTTCTACCTTGTTTCAATTTGTTGGTGTTTCGTCTGAATTTCTGGAAATAATTTTTGGTTTTGTCTTTTCCTTTATTTTCTATGTTTTGGATCTGACCTCTTTTATGGTTTAAATCCCAACTCCCTAAATCAAACTGTCACTTAATCATAAGCATATAAAAGGTATATGATGCCGATATTCTTTGGGGCCTTTTCATTTTTATCCAAATTGAAACAGTAATTTCTTATTTATCCAAATCTTCACAACATTTCACAATTACTCATATCTAAAACTAATTTTTTATTCTATACCCATTTTGATTTTTAATTAAAAAAAAAAGAAAACCAAAACATAACATTTATTTTCCTTTAACATGCATTTACTATCTTACCCCTCAGCATTCAACACACCCAATCGAACCCAACAACCTGTAAAATGAATTGAAGAAACCACAACTAACATCGTTCATTTGATCAGAAGTTATGAATCATTGCTAAGAAAATTGTTCAAAGAATCATTACCATGTCAGAGAGAAAGAAAAAAATCAACTTTTTATTATTGTGTTAGGTTGTTGATTTTTATTTTCTGAAATCAAGAAGACGAAGATAGAGGCTGTTCGAAGGTATATTATTTGCTTTGTTTCTTTGTTATTTTTTTTCTTTGCTATTTGGAAGCCTGAGGTTGTTTATTCTGTGTTGTTTATCTGGAGCATATTTGGGAAGTAGCGGGAGGAAGGAATTAAGGTGGGATTACAAAGAAGTGAGTAAATTTTGTGTCATGATAGGTTTATTTCGAGAAATGGCATTCAAGAAGTGTAAAAAGTTCGAGACCACAAGCGGCCTTTCTAGACCAAAAGAGGCCTTTCGAGACCAGTAGAGGCCATTCGAGACCAGGAGAGGCCTTTCGAGACCGGAGTGTGGCTTTCAAGAAGTATAAAGGATACAGATAGGTTTCTTTGTGTTGTTTTCAAAAATGGATTACATGAGGATTGATATTTACGAGGATTCTATAAGGGGAAAGGTGCATGCGCTCGTCGTACCATCCGATGTGAACTACGAAGATTTTAGGAGAATTATGACAAACTTGATGAAGATTGATTTAAACCAATTTGACATACAAATGTCAATTGCTTCTAAATTGTGTAATGGAAGTAAGAAATTAATAGAGATTGAAAACATGTATGACATCATGTATTTGAAGGGGGAAGGGGATCCTAAAGTTGTTGCCATGAACAAAATTCAGGGAACTTGCGAGGGTGGCATCGGTGGTGATATTGGTTCTAATTGTCCATCTGATCCAAACGATCATGAAAAGGCAGAATTTACTGATGCAAATGATGAAGCAGGGACATCCGGATATATTAGCACAGATGAGAATTATGAATGCGATGAAGAATATATTTGCACCGTTGAGGTTGATAATGATGATGACAATGATGACAACTTCCACGATGGGATGAGGTAGGTGATTCCATTTGAGCAATTTATACCGGACAATTCTATTCACTTTGCAAACATGGTTTGGAATGACGACGAAAAAGTGCATTGTTTGGAAGACGATACAGTTTCACCAGTGAGTTTTATTGGAAAGGATGCAGTCTTTAATAATAAAGATGAATATTCACTTAATAACCAATTTTCATATCACATGGTACATTCGGATAAGGGACATCTAAGGCACGATGTAAGAACCAAAAAGATTGTACTTTCATGATGCATGCAATTTGTAGAGCTGGATGCAAAATTTGGTTTATTCACAAGTTTATCTCGACGCACACGTGTATCCAAACTCTACAGCAAAGCCAAAATAGGAGTGTAAGTTTAACAACGATTGGTCGTATGTATGGTAGTAAATTGGCGGATGCGAATCACACCCCCCCCCCCCCGCCCCCCCAAAATGTGATTCAACACATACGGAAGAATTATGGTGTGAAGCTCAGACACACCAAAGTCTGACGATCTTTACAGCCTGCAGACAGCTACCGACATACCTCCACATGTTAAAGCGTGTAATGTCGGGGACGTGCACCAGTATATGTATGCTAGATGAGATCAAGAAACCTCAGAAATTGCTAATTACATCTGTACATGACTGTTTTAGGAGTTTATGTCAGGCTTGGTTCAACAAACGTAGGGAAGTCGCAGCTACAATGCCAGATATTATCACTAAGAGGAAGTGGAAAGAATTGAGGAAAAAGCTGTGAAGGTCGACCTTGAAAGGCTACGGATTACATCCATTCAGGATAGAGAGGAATATGTCATAGGAAATCCACCAAAGGAAGCAAATGTTTTGGTGGATGTCCTGTCGAAGACCTGTAGATTTCGGAGATGGGAAGTGGAAGAGGTACCTTGCAAACATGCCATTTCTGTTGCCAGGTAAATTTTTGGTCTATTTCCTAACTTATCTGCTAAATTTAGAATGTCCATTCTTGACATTAGTTGTCCATTCGAGAGAAAAGGGTTCATTCGAGAAAGGGGAATTGAGATTCGAGACACGAGAATCGAGATTCAAGATCCAAGTGTGGTCCATTTGAGATTCGAGACCAATTTTGGTCCATTCGAGATCCATGTCTTCTATTCGAGACTCATCCCTTCCATTCGAGACCCAAGTGTGGTCCATTCAAAATCCATGTCATCCATTCGAGACCCAAGTGTTTTCCATTTGAGATCCAAGAAAAAGTGTGGTCCATTAGAGACCCAATTCTTCCATTTTTTTTAACAAAATTCTATAAGAATGTAATTAGATATTTCCACAACTCATTTACCTTAATTCTTTTTATACCGAAAATGGGGCTCAATATTACGCTCTATGTCGTGGTCATTCATTTGACACAGAAAAACTAAGGATGACATATGCACCTTCGATAGAGCTTATGCCCTTGTGTTCGTCTTTGAATTCAAATGCAGGTATGGATGATGTGGTCGTCAATCCTCCTACTGGTAGAAGGTTTGTTGGAAGACCACAAGAGGCCCGCTTTCTCTCTCAGAACGAACAATCTCGTCGAAGGAAAAACGTGCTCAATATGCAAGAGAAAAGAACATAATCGTACCACCTATCCAAATGCTCACAACATGGAAGTCCAATATCCCAAGGAAAATGATCCAACAGCGATTGACTTAAATCATGAAGTGTTCATATCTAATCCGAATTTCACATAACAATCTTTCGGGACAAATTTTGTTAACGTTCATTTCAATATCTCTAAGGTGGGTGTGGATTTTTATCTCGGCAATATCAATGTTGACACGGTTCAAAATATGTAAATGTTATTATTTTAAGAAATAATGAATTTGTAATTTAATTTAAATTGCATTTTTATCATTGAAACAAGGCCACATTCGTCTTTAACTTGTATACAGATTGATATAAATATATATATATATATAGACACACAAATTTACTTATTACAAACATAGAATTATTGGCCAAATCAGGACTCAAAGTATACCCTTTTAGCCATTTTGGTCCCTAAGTACTTTAATGCAAAAAGGGTAAAATTTGAGTCCTAATTTGGCAACAAAAAAAAAAAAAAAAAAAACTTTAAAGGGTATAGTTTGAGTTCTAATTTGGCAGAAAAAATATTTTTGGGACCAAAATGCAAAAATTGTATAGTTGGAGTATTAATTTGGTAAAAAAATACTGTAGGGACCTAAATGCAAAAAGGGTATAGTTTGGGTTCTAATTTGGCAAAAAAAAAGCCTTTAGGTACCAAAATGGCCAAAAGGGTGTAATTTGAATCCTAATTTGGCAAAAAAAAAAAACTTTAGGAAGCAAAATGCAAAAAAGGTACAGTACCAAAATGCAAAAAAGGTATAATTAGAGTCTCAGTTTGGCAAAAAAATACTAAGGGACCAAAACACAAAAAGGATATAGTTTTAGTCCTAATTTGGCAAAAAAAATAAATTTATTGACCAAAATGGCCAAAAGGATATAGTTTGAGTCTTGATTTGGCCAATAATTCTACAATGTAAGCTTCGCAACTAGCATTGACTTGCTGAATAGGGATGGGGTACTGTGATGCGTCGAGGGCATCAACAAAACCCTTAGTGAACCTCTGTGGCTGTGGCTTGCTAAGTAATCGTGGCAACATCGAATAAACTGGCTCCATCAAGTCCAATCGAGAGCCCTTCACCACGACCGATGGTTTCGAATCATAGAATGTGATTCGAGACCTTTCCAGTGTGATTCGGAGTGACACCTAGTGCGAGTGTAGGCAACAAGGCGTCAATATCCATATACACAGTAGAAATATTAAACCAATTACTATTAAATAAATCATAATTTAAATCAAGAGTTTTGCAAAAAAATTAATACCCCCTTTGCCTCCCACCATGCTACCTCTCCCATGTCCGAATCTCCCCTGACCCAGTTAGTGACAAAGGCATCGAACTCGTACATCCCTGGCTCTGCTTGAGATGCCATGGTCTGCTCTCACACACCTTGGAGAATGCTCTGTAATTTGAGTGACTTAAAACATGATGTTGTGACTAGCATAAATGAAATAGAGGTGAATGCAAAATTTGACTACATGCGTAGAAGTATACCCGAGCGAATGTGAAACGGGCTCCATAGGGGTAAAGTGATGGGGCCTCCTTCATCACTCTCCGCAACCCCATCGTGAAATGGTCACCCTAATTTTCCTCGACGTTAAATGACATGGATCTGACGTTCTTCAGGTCATCGTCGACTATGGGCCGCTTCTCCAGGTCGCACGACTATGACAAAAATTTAGTTAGACTATGAAATAGGAAAGTTATAAAATGCAAGTTAATCAAAAAAAGAAAGTGAATTACCGCTCTGAAGCTTTGGTGCTACAGAAGGCATCTAACCGTGTTTGGTCGAGGGTGTAGGGATCCACCACAGGAGTAGGAATCTCCCTCCACACCTCCAACACTCGAGTCGTCCTCCCGCCTCTCGTCCTCGACCTCTTCTGTGGTCAGGATGACTCGATGTGATGGGTTGGGTCGGTGTAAGGTGATCGTAAAACTACGGCTATGGCCTTGGACCGACGTGTTCGCCTGAGCCCTAATAAAATATATAAAACAATCATTAAAAATAATGAATAGATCTTTAAACGAATAAATAGGCCAATAATTACTATAAAATTCTTTAATAATAAAATGAACAAGCAACATAGACTAAATTTTCTCGATTTATGATCCAAAATTTACCTGGATAGTCTCGATTGGGACTATGGGAACTTTTGTGGCTGAAAACATTAGAGCCGGAGGAACCCCTGGATCCTTTCCCCGACTAACATTTTGCATCGACAGATTATTTAAATAAGAAAGGAACCATTTTAAAATTAAAAATTAGATAAAAAACATTAACCGAATTGAATACTGATTTACGAAGTTAAATTTACCTGCATGGTTTCATCGCGAACTATGGGAGATGCCGGGCGAGGGGTGGCCATTGGTCTGACTAGGACATCAATAGAGTGAATAACCCCCTCGGGAAGGGGAATGATGTAGTGGTGGAGCATCTCCACAACTGTCATCTCTCTCGAGCACATTGAGTCGACACTCGATATGTGTGAGTCGCTCGAGGACCTCAGCCTGCGTTGCCCCGAGCTGCTGGAGGATTAGCTCATGCCTCTGTAGTAACTAGTCCTCAAGCTGACGCAATAGGATCTCGACTAGAGACTATAATTATAAAATATAGTTAGAATCCATTAGTAATCCTTTGGGGGGGGGGGGGAGGTTATTTAAATAGGAAGAGGTACATACTTGACGTCGACTTTGATCGTGTCGAGTAGGGTTGGGAGAGGGGTGTCTGCTCTCCAGGTCCTCAACCAGAGGGCTCCCCATGGCAGCTTCGATCTACGGACTCATAACCTAATCATAAGGCAAGCAAACCAGCAAAGTAAATACAATCATATCGAATAGCATCGACCAATCTACTACAATAACATAAAATATCATGAGATACATACCATCCATCGAATCGTGTCGGACCTTGTCGGACTGATTGCCCGTCTCGATCAATCCTCTTCTTAGCCACATCTCCATCATGACGTGGGATCTACAATCAAATAAAAGTAAAGTATCAATGATCTTCATATTTAGCATTATACAAAATCAACTTAAATTCTGGAAATTGTGCAGAGTCTAACCTGATCGAATGACCGAACCAGTGGTCCCTGTCTGCCTGCCATCCAAAATGAGCTCGACAAATAATTGTCCTAGCATGTCGATGCAATGTGTGGGATACGGGAGAAATCGGCCTAGTACGGCTGCTGCTGCTCCACCCAATCAACCTCGATATATGGGGAGTCCGCATGCCTCTATAATTGGCAATTTGATTTAGTGATAATAACTACTTTTTAAAATGAAAGTGAACATTGATAAGGTATTCACTTACCACATCAAGTAGCTCGCCCCAGTCGGGTGCGTGCCCAAGTCAGTGACGTCGAAGGGTGAGGCGCCTCAGGCATCGTGGACCTACATGGAAGAGGCCACATCTAGTCGCATCTTGCGCATCCCTACACAATTGAGGGCGCGGGGATGGGAAGTGATTGTATGCCCACCACTAATGAAAGATAAAATCAAACAAATTTCAATTTAGTATTTAGAAAGTTTAAGAAACACCATTGACATATGAATTTAATTAATATGAAAACTTACCAGCAATAGCCACGGGTTGCTGTACAAATGTCTCTTCAAGACATCCTCAGAGATGGCCTGTCTGTAAGAGTGCACCGTGTGGCTCCACCCAATTGTTCCCCATGGAAATGACTCTACAGCCTCCAGATCATCTAACATCCTCTATACATAAAAGGGGATGACTGCAGTCGACACTCGAGTGAGTATCTAATGACCTATGATGATGTTGTATGCCAGTCTGAAGGCATATTGATATACAATTGTCCCACAGCCATGGCCTCCCACCCCCTCAAGACCACATCTGGAGTAGTTGGATTGATCCTAATCAATCGAGCCATGGCAGAACCCGTCATCGGTGGCCTATCAATAATGCGCCAGTCTACTATCCCAAAACGTAAACCGGTGAGGAGATCGTACTCTTGGAGGCCCAGTCGATGTAACTTCCGATGAAGAACCATATCTCGTTGGGTTGGGCATGCTCCAAAATTACCTCCCGTCTCAATATATGTTGGGCAGCCCAAGGATAGTACCCTCCACGATGATGGGAAGATCCACCACGTATCCGAAGGCGTCCATCCGAAAACGCTATAGTGCCCCATGGTGCCGTAGCAAGTCCATGGTACATTTAACCATAGAATACTTAGCGTGAGAACTAAGCGTGCTCCCATCAGGCACGGCGGGATCGTGTCAGAGTTGAAAGGCATGCTGTGCGAGATCCATATATCTTCATGATTCACACATAATTACGCTAAGTTTTATGATCTTTTTATGTCATTATCTTATGTAATTTAGCTTAATTATGTTAT
>JAOXNR010028592.1:0-23404 GCA_028571225.1 Parsonsia alboflavescens | reverse complement strand
GAATATTCAACAAGACTACCTATGTTTGCAGAATGTAAAGAACGTTTAGGTAAAGATAAAGAACTGGAAATATTAACGAGTTGGGAACTGGAATTGGAACCTGGAGTATTTTCCATGACTGTTTCGTTTCTCTCCCTACTCTCTCTCTGTCATCCCTCTACAATCTAAAAATCGAACTAATTCCTTATTATTTAAACTTCCGGTCATCTGTACCTTACTATGGTGAACTTCCCAATACACAAATCACCTATTTAAATCAATTTGGACATTATTGCATGTTATGCTAATACGTATAAAATTACATATTAAGATTATAATCTTTTACACTTTTTCTCAGAAAATGATAGTCTTTTTCGGCAAAAATCCCAACAAACTCATGTGGATCATGGTTTTCAAGACCTACCACTTGCCCTTTGGAAAGGAACTAGAAAATGCAAGAATCGACCTGAATTGTTTGTCATTTGATAAATTTTCACCATCTCATAAAGCCTTTCTTGTGAACCTAAATACTATGACCATTCCTTCCACCTTATCTAAGGCTTTGTATAATGAAAAATGGAAACAGGCCATGAATTTGTAGATGGAGACATTGGAAAAAAGTAAAACCTAGGAATTGGTGAACTTACCAATAGGAAAACAAAATTGGTAGGTTGTAAGTGGGTGTACATAGTGAAGTATAGAGCAAATGGGTTGATTGAGAGATACAAAGCACGATTGCTAGCTAAGAGGGCTGCTCAAACCTATGGAATTGATTATTTAGAGACCTTTGCATATGTTGCAAAAATGAACACACCTAGAGTGCTCATGTCATTAGCAGCTAATTATTGTTGGGACTTGCAGCAATATGATATCAAGAATGCTTTCTTACATGGAAAACTAGAGGAAGAAATATATATGGAGGTTCCACCAAGTCATGGAAGGAATTTGTTTGATGATACTCTTTGTAAGTTGAGGAAGGCATTGTATGCCCTTAAGCAATTGCCATAAGCATGGTTTGGGAGGTTTGCACGGTTTGCAAGAATTATGTTGGCAATGGAATATAAGCAAAGCCAACGGGATCACACACTGTTTATCAAACATTCTTTTTCAAAGTGAGTTATTGTCCTTTTGGTGGATGTTGATGATATAATTGTGACAGGAGATGATAATAAGGAGAAATTGGTGTTAAGTCAATGTTTAGCTAAGTAGTTTGAGATTAAAAATTTAGGAGGAATGAAATGCTTTCTTGGGATTGAAGTTGCTCACTCTAGACAAGGTATTTTCCTCTCTTAATAGAAATATGTCACAGATTCGCTCAAAAAGATTGGTAACACAGCATGCAAACCAACGAGCACACCAATAGGTCCTAATCTTAAGCTTGGAAAAGTAAAGGATGATGTTGCAGTAGATAGAGAAATGTATCAACTCCTAGTAGGATGACCCATTTATTTGTTAGACACAAAACCAGATATAGCATATGCAGTGAGTGTCATTAGTCAATTCATGTATAGCCCAAAGGAAGTTCATCTACATGCAGCTTATAAGATATAACAATATTTGAAGGGAACTCCAAAAAAAGGTATCATATTCAAAAGGAATGGTGGATTATGATTTGAAGCATACACTAATGTTGATTATGCTAGTTCAGTTGTTGATAGAAGATCAACTTCAGGATATTGCACATTTCTTGGTGGAAATCTTGTGACTTGGAGAAGTAAAACACAAAATGTATTAACGTTCTAGTTCATAAGCTGAATTTTGAGCAATGGTTCAAGGTATATGTGAAATATTTTGGTTGAAGATCATTTTTGAAGTTCTAAAAATTAAGTGGGATGACCCTATGAGACTCTATTGTGACAACAAATCTGCAATCAGCATAGCTCGCAACCCAGTACAACATGATCAGACAAAATATATTGAAATTGATAGCATTTCATTGAAGAGAAGTTGGAAAGTGGATTGATTTGTACACCTTACGTGTCTATTAATGATCAACTTGCTGATGTTCTCACCGAAGGGTTAAGTAGCTTACTTTTTCAAACCATTGTAGCCAAGTTGGGAATGGAAAATACCTATTCACCAGCTTCAGGGAAAGTGTTGGAAAATTGCAGATAATTAGATAATCAATTAGCTATTGTAGGAAGTTTCCTATTTAACATATAATAGCTTAGAATTAGGCATTTATAGCTGTATTTCTTATTATGTTAGAGCATCTCATGAATAATGGGATCTATTTTAGTAAATCAAGGGATTGGGAATAGATAGAAATTTGGTAGATTTCTTGAATATATTCTATTGTAAGAGATCATGTGTAATATAGAAAATTCATCTTCCATTTTCTCAACACCTTTCATAGTTGTTAAATTCATGAGTTAACTTGAAGATTTGTATGAGTTTGACACTCTACTGATTAGAACTGAGTAGACTCGGCATAGAATCGAAAATTGATGTAAATAAGATAGATGCAAGAGTGAACTAGATTAATTTGGTAAATTCGTACGAGTTCATCTGAATCTAAACTTTTTTCCAAATTCAAGTCAATTAAACCCAATTGATCTAATAACATGAGTAATCCATCATGTCATAGCTTAAAATTTTCAAATCTCTAATAATTTTAAAGTTATCGAGGCTTTTGGCATGCATTTTCCTTCAAAATTCATCTTCTCACAACCACCATTTGATGGAGATCAAATACCTTTGATTTGTACATAATTATGCTAAGTTTTATATCTATTTTATGTCGTTATCTTACGTAACTTAGTTTAATCATGTCGTTTTAGATTTATTCCCAATGCTTGATTTTTTTTTTTAAGGAATATTTGGTTGAAAAATGATAAAAAAATTTACTAAGTCGACCAACGGTGTTGATCTAGAGTGATGACCACAAAGAAGACTTTTAATTTTATTAGGATTTGATTATATTTCCTAACTACTTCCTTTTTGTATTAGGTTTCTATTTCATTATTAGAATCCATCTAGGTTACTATTTATTTTGCAAAGAGTCTCTAGTTCTATAGATAGGTTCTTTTTCATAGTCTTTGATGCATAATTCAAGATTGATTTCACGAGGATTTCTGAAGACAAAGGGCAGATTTCTGAAGACAAAGGGCAGATTTTCTCTTTCTCTTTTCTTATATATTAATCTTGTTTTGTGAGTAGTCTTCTATTGTTAACAAGAACATGAAGTAAGTTATTTTGATATGGGGTTATGAGATTTGGTTTGTTTTTTTACTAAAGCAATGTAATTGATTAAATTTATTATTCGCTACGATGTAGGTTTAATTGAATAACTTAGAGATTTTATTTGTCGCTACGAGAAGTAGATCTATTTAAAGGATAGGAATTTGAGCGCTAAGTCAAATTCTAAAACCAACTAATTAATTGTGTTATTCGATCAATGATTGACCCCATAGCAATTGATCTACGGATTTTTTCTTGTTAACAACTTTCTCATCTATATTCTTCTTTTTAAATTAGCTTTTAAAATCTTTATTTCATTTTATTTTATGAACTCTTACAAAAATTCACCCTTTTTTGTTGCTTATTAATTGATTTTTATTAAACTGAAATTCAATTCCCTGTGGGTTCAACCCTACTAGCCCTAACTGCATTAGTTGTGATAGATAGGTTTAATTTATTTATGTTACGATGCACAGCCAAATTTTGGCACCGTTGCCGAGGAATTGTTATTAAAGTTTAATTCTTTCCAATTAATCTTTTAATTTTTTTTCTTGTCCACATATTTTTAGGAAAATTTGCCCAGTTGATGCGTTTACGAAGGAAAGGACTACCAAGCTAAAATCACAGTCTATGAAAATCCAATTTCAGAAATCTCAAGTAATTCTAGTTCATCTTCGTCAATGGCAGAAAACGACGATGGAAATGGAGGTAGTGGACGTAATGGTAGAGGAATAATAATTGCCCCAGAGAATAATATTCCCGCAAATAATAATGGTGCCTATAGAGATAATGCTGCTAATAGAGGTAATGTTGCTAACCAAGGTAATGGTGCAAATGGAGGTAACAATGATAAGCGCACTATTAAGGAATTAACTGGACCTACAATTACTGATCATCCTTTGGCAATTGATTTTCTTGATTTTGATGAGAATTTAAAATTGCACACGGGTTTTCTTCAATTATTACCTATTTTTAGTGGAATGCCTGGAGATGATCCTCACGAACATCTCAAAGATTTTCTTGTTATTTGTGCTACATTGAAACAAGGTGGAACCACAGAAGATTTAACAAAGTGACGTGTTTTTCCATTTAGTCCACAAGACCTTGCTAGAGACTGGTTATATGAATTGCCTCCTAGATCTATTGCTGATTGGGAAACCATGAAGCGAGCTTTTCCTGAAAAATATTTTCCAACCTCTGAAGTTTTATCTATTAATAAAGATACTACAAGTATTAGACAGGGTCCTGATGAAAAGTTTCATGAGTATTGGTTCAGGTTTAAAAAGTTGGTAACTATTTTGGTTGACAATTAGATATCAGAAGCCAATCTAGTGCAGCATTTTTATGAAGGACTAAATGATATGGACAAGACGATGATAGGTGCAGGTAGCCAAGGATCACCCTTGGAAAAATCTCCAATAGATGCTCGACAGTTGTTCAACAAGCTTACATCTTCTGTTCGAACTACAGGAGTAAGGGATGGTATTGCAAGGAAGGATGGAGAAATTAATTCTATAGATGTGAACTGGATAAGACCACCAATTTATTTGAAAAGCTTTTAACTATGACCACTAGCACACAAGCACATGTCAATTCTTGCAATATTTGTTGTAATTATGAACATGTTACTGATCTTTGTAATTTTTAATATAGAAGATGCCAGTGTTAATGCGGCAGGAAACTTCTCCAGCTCTCAAAAGATGTAGAATCCCTATTCAAACAAGTGCAATGAAGGCTGAGGGGATCATCCAAATTTCCGATGGCATCAAGGAGGAAATTCAACTCAAATCCAAAGCCAACCTCAGAGAACTCCTCCCAGTTTTTACCAAGTCAATCCCCAAGGTTCTCTAAATGATCCTAATCCTTCACAATGTACCCCATCCAATTCTACTTTGGAAGAAGTGACGAAAGCGTTAACCATAGGTACCATGGCCTTCCAAAAAAAACACTCAAACCAGCATTCAAAGCCTTGAAAGACAAATGGGAGAACTTGCCTCCAAGTAAATCAACTCAAATCCCAAGTATCTAAGAGCCTACCTTCACAACCCATTAATCCTCTTGAAAATGCTAGTGAGATGACTTTAAGGAGCGGTAAGGAATTGCAAGATCCTCCATTGAAGCAAAGTGCAATTGAAGAAACAGAGCTGATTGTTGTAGAGAAACCATCTCAAGATTCTTCTCCAAAGGAAGAAGAGAAAACTGAGAAACTCAACCCTTTAAGGTACTTCCACTTTTCCTTCACGTCTTGCAGGAAATAAGAAAGAGGAGATGGAAAAGGATATTCTTGAGACATTCCATAAGGTAGAAGTCAACATCTTGCTCTTAGATGCAATCAAGCGAATTCCAAGGTATGCGAAGTTCTTGAAGGAATTGTGCACAAATAAGAAAAGAGTAAGAGGGGATGAAAAGGTAAGTGTGGGGGAGAATGTTTCAGCAGTTCTTAAAAAGAAACTCCAACCAAAGCAGAAACATCCAGGTATGTTTACTATTCCATGCACAATTGGTAATTTTGCATAGCAGGATGCATGCTAGATCTAAGAGCATCAATAAATGCCATGCCATTGTTTGTCTACTCTTCTCTTAATCTTGGGCCTTTAAAGGATTTAGAGTAGTCATTCAACTTGCTGATACATCATGTGCATATCCTGAAGGAGTTATTGAAGATGTTTTGGTTAAACTTAACAACCTAGTTTTCCCTACGGATTTTTATGTCCTAAAAACGGATGAAGGTAATAATTTCTCTTCTACTTATTCTCCGATTCTTTTAGGAAGACCATTCTTGAAAATTGCAAAACCTAAGATAGATGCGCATATGGAACTTTATCTATGGAATTTGATGGTGAGAAAATCTCTTTCAATATCTTTGATGCCATGAAATACCGTTCTGATGACTGCTCGGTATCTATGCTAGATATTGTAGATCCTTTGTTGATGCGATGGATGAGCTATTTGATTATGAATTAATGCATGCCATTCTTACTCATTGATAAAGAAAACATGAATGCATTATCTTTAAATGTGGACTAAGACATAATTGACATTGTGAATGATTTGTCTGCATGTGTTATTTCTAATCTTAAGCTAGAATTGCCTATCTCTGAAGATAAGTTGAAATCTTCTATTGAATGCCCCCCTTTACTTGAATTGAAGCCCTTGCCTTCTCATCTTAAATATGGTTATTTAGGTAAAAGGAACTCATTGTTTGTCATAATTGCTAGTAATTTGACTAATGATCAAGAAGAGAAATTAGTCGATGTTCTTAACAATAATGTAAACAATTGGTTGGACATTAGTTGATATTAAGGGAAATTGTCCATCTACATACATGCATCGTATTTTCTTGGAAGATGAGGCTAAACCTTGCAGGGACAGATAGAGAAGGTTGAATCCACCTATGTTAGAGGTTGTTAAGAAAGAAGTAATAAAGCTTCTTGATGCTGGTATCATTTATCCTATAACTGATTTTCAATGGGTAAGTCCTGTGCATGCAGTTCCTAAGAAATCTAGCATAACTGTTATTGAGAATGATGAAGGTGAAAAGGTACCAATTTGTGTACAAAGTGAATGGCGTGTTTGAATTGATTATAGAAAATTGAATGCATCTACTAGGAAAGATCACTTTCCCTTCAATTCATTGATCAAATGTTAGAACATCTAGCAGGGAAATCTCATTACTATTTTCTAGATGGTTTTTGTGGATATTTTCGAACTACGATTACCCTCGAGGATCAAGCTAAAACCACATTTATATGTTCATTTGGAACTTTTGCGTATAGAAGAATGCTTTTTAGATTTTGTAATGCCCCTGCTACTTTTCAAAGATGCATGATGTCTATTTTCTTTAATTATGTCACTAATATCATTGAAGTTTTCATGGATGATTTTACCTTTTATGGAGATACTTTTGATGCATGTTTAGAGAATTTAGACCTTATTCTTAAAAGACGTTTTCAATCGCTTGGTGTTGAATTTTGAAAAGTGTCACTTTATTGTGGAACAAGGCATTTTTTTAGGACATGTGGTTTCAGCAAAAGTGATGCAAGAACAACATCAAAAAGCTGCTAAACAGAAAGAAAAATTGGAAATTTTACGAAAACTATCTAGTTTTTTGTTTTACTACAAAAGTCGAAAATTATCAAATTCAACAAGCTCCGAAAACTAAGACAAACGAAATATTCAAAACCCTAAATAAAACCTAAACCTAATCGGAACTTAAAAATAATGAAATTACAAAAATACCCCTAAGACAACAAATTACGAAAATACCCCTAAGAACATAACAACTCCCAAAACTCCATCCGGATGGCCGAAAAAGGTCTTGCGTCACGGCGTAGCAATGAGTCTCGCTTGTTAGCCCGTTCCGATTTACCCAATCAAATTTGAGCCTATTTCGAGCTCGAACCAGTGCCTCGGGAATAGTGCCCCAGCATCATCCTCCCCGGCAAGGAAAAGATTCGCCCTTGAATCTGACTCGTCCTCGCTAGCTACATCAATGGCTAATTCTTCCTCGTCCTAGGACTAGTAAGGTGACAAGTCAGCAACAATGAAAGTACCTAACACATTGTAGTTGCCTGGCAAGTCAATCTTGTAGGCATTGTCATTAATCTGCTCTAACACCTTGAATGGTCCATCTATAGGTGGCTGCAATTTGCCAAATCTACCTGCCGGAGATCTCTCCTTTCTATGCCGAATCTAAACCAGATCACCCCTTTTGAACACAATCCTTCTCCGATGCTTATCCACCCGTTGCCTATACTGTAAATTTTGCAATTTAATCCTCGCACAATCCTGAGAATACAACTCCTTGATCAGTCTAGCACGTTCCTCAACACCTGAACTGAACTGACTATGATCCAATAACGGAGCAATCTACTCAAGAAGCTCGAACTGATCTGCATTTTGTTCCAGAACAACCAACGCAAAATTTTTAGTTGCCCTCCAAGTCCCCCCATGAAATTCCTCTCTGGACAACAAATTCCTTGATGCCTCCTTCCTCAAATCCGAAGGACAAAGTGTGATATTCTCGCCATCCTTGCTGAAGGAATATGTGTTTAACAGAATGTGACAAGCATCCATAGGAACAACATCACACCAGACCTCGTCCGTGTATTTTTTTTCCAATTGAAAACCGAACCAAGCACTGTTTGCTGACTTTTACTTCATTGCCCTTCTTCAAAGATGACAATTTGTAGGGCTGCGGGTGTTCAATTGTCTCCAAGCCCAATTTTTCTACCATCATCATGGAAACCACATTCTCGCAACTACCGTCGTCAATGATCATTTTGCAAACGTTCCCTCCGACAGTACATCGAGTATGGAGATATTATGCCACAATCAAGACTCATCTTCTACTACCACCACACTTAGCACTCGTTGAATCACAAGGGACTCACCCGAATCAGCATATACAATGTTCTCCTCCTCCTATGCTTCGTCAGGCTCCTCTTTATGCTAATAAAACACCGGCTCATGAACCACCTCGCTGAGTGTCACGAACTGCCTGTTAGGGCAGTCTGTGACAAAGTGCCCAATACCCTGACACTTAAAACATGGCTTGGCCATTGCTGCCGTTGTCACCTCTTTGCTGGTTCTGCCGTGTTGACCTTCCTTGGCCACTGCCTTACCCTTTTCACCCTTATTCAAAGTTGCCGCTAAAGAGGCTTGTCCGCTAGGGTTGTCCTAAAATCTATTCATAACCCCAGATCTCGATTCACTGCTCTTCTGTCTAAGTTGTCCCTCGACCTTCAATTCCAATCTGCAAACATATTCGTACATCCAATATTGCTGCAATTGGACCACATCAGCAATCTCGAACTTCAAGCCTACCAAAAATCAACTCACCGTCTGCTCATCTTCTTCAGCAACATCACACCTCAGGCGCAACCGATCAAATTCTGCAATGTACTGCTCCATCGACAAATCTCGCTACCTAACGGAATGGTATTCAATAAACGCCTCTTGTCGATAGTGAGTCGGCATGAACTTTTTTTGCAGCAGTTTCTTCATCTTCTCCCAAGTTGAAATTTTTGACTTCCCTTCTCTGGCTCTCTCCTTCTTAACATGCTCCCACCAAATCGAAGCATGCTTTCACAATTTAATCGCCATGATCTTAACCTTCTGTTCTTCTGTCAAATCTTGAAGATCAAAAAATCTCTCAACAGTATGTAGCCAATCGATAAATTCGTCAAGATGTGCCCTACCTTCAACATCAGGAATCTCAATTTTCATGCCGAAATTTTGGACAGAAGACTATTGTCGGCCCTGTCATTCCAGTCGGTTATGCCGCCCCCGATTCGACGTAGCAAACGAGTTGACATCTTCCTCCTCATCGTCAAATTCAACCTCTGATTCCACCCCTATCTTGAATTGAACAACCAACTACGCCTCCTCCAGTTGCCACTCCAAGTCTTGGATCCGCCTTCTTTGTTCTGCGTTTTCATTTTCGACTTCCTGTAGGTCTCGTTGACGTGGCGGTTCATCTTCCTCAGGAACAACTCCACGTCCCCTTCCAGCGCGACGCCGTCCACGACCTCCATGAATCTATTCAGCCATTGATTTCAAGCAACCTGGTGCTCTGATACCAACTGATGCAAGAACAACATCGAAAAATTTCTAGATAGAAAGCTAGAAATTTTACGAAAACTGTCTAGTTTTCTGTTTTATGACAAAAGTAAAAAATAATCAAATTCAACAAGCTCCGAAAACTAAGAAAAACGAAATATTTAAAACCTTAAATGAAACCTAAACCTAATCGGAACTTAAAAATAATGAAATTATAAAAATACGCCTAGAATAACAAATCACGAAAATACCCCTAATAACATAAAAACTCCCGAAGCTCCATCCAGATGGCCGAAAAAGGCCTTGCATCACGGTGTAGAGGTGAGTTTTGCTCGTTGGCCCGTTCCGAGTCGCCCACTCAAATTTGAGCCCATTCCGAGCTCGGACCAGTGCCTCATTAATAGTGCTCCGGCATCAGAAAGGACTTGAAGTTTTCAAAGCAAAGGAAGATGTAATCAAATCTCTTCCATGTCCTTCTAATTGAAAAGAGGTAAGAGGTTTTCTTGGTCATACTGGTTTTTATAGATGGTTTATAACAGACTTATCTCAAATTTCTCAACCTTTGTGTCTACTTCTCCAAAAAGATGTTCCTTTTGGTTTCAATGATCCTTGCAAGAAAGCTTTTACAGTTGTAAAGGAAAGTTTAATTTCTGCACCTCTTATTCAACCACCTAACTGGGATTTGCCTTTTGCGATAATGTGTGATGCTAGTGATAAGGCAGTTGGAGCTGTTTTAGGCCAAAGGAAGGATAAGGTGCCATATGTGATTTACTATGCATCAAGAACATTGGATGTTGCTCAATGCAATTACACTACTATGGAAAAAGAGCTATTTGTTATTGTTTTTGGATTAGAAATGTTTTGTTCTTATTTGTTGGGTACTAAAGTGATAATTTTTTCTGATCATGCACCTCTTAGTTACCTCCTCAAGAAGAAGGAATCTAAGCCTAGGCTCCTACGTTGGATATTATTATACCTCAAGAATTTGACATTGAGATCAGAGATAAGAAAGGAGCTGAGAATTATGTAGCTGATCATCTAAGTAGGCTAACCTACAAGGGGAAGTATTTCCAATCTTTGAACTCTTTCCTGAAGAGCATTTATATAAATTTCATGGTTTTCTTCCTTGGTATGTTGATATTGTTAATTATATTGTGACTAGGAAATTACCATTTGAACTTTCAAGAGCTCGAAAGGATAAGATTAAGAGTAATATTAAATACTACTTATAGAATGATCCATACTTGTTTAAAATCTGTTCTGATAATGTTATTCGTTTTTGTGTGCTTGATAATGAACTTGGGTCTATTTTATCATTTTGTCACACATACAAAGTAGGAGGTCATTTTGATTCCAAAAGGACTGCCCATAAAGTTTTGGAATGTGGATTCTATTGGCTTTATTCGAGTAAAGATGCATATTTATATGTTAAAGCATGTAATGAATGCCAAAGAGTATTAAACATATCTAGGAGAGATGAAATGTCCCTATCTAATGTTCTTACTTGTGAAATATTTGATTTGTGGAGAATTGATTTCTCAGGGACCTTTTCCATCTTGTTTGGTAATCTTTACATTTTGTTTGTAGTTGACTATGTGCCTAAATGGGTATAAGCTAAAGCTACAAGGACTAATGATGCAAAAGTTGTGGTTGGTTTCATAAACAATAACATTTTTAACTGATTTGGCATCCCTAAGGCTATCATAAATGATAGAGGAGCTCATGTTTGTAATAAGGTTGTTGAAGCTTTATTTAAATGTTATCATGTTCAACATAGAGTTTCTACTGCATATCATCCACAAACTAATGGCGAAGCTGAAGTTTCTAATAGAGAAATTAAGTCCATTCTTGAAAAAGATGTCAATCCTAATAGAAAAGATTGGAGTTTACGTTTAGGTGTTGCTCTTTGGACTTATAGGACTACCTTCAAAACACCTATTGGCATGTCTCCTTGTCCGTTAGTTTATGGTAAAGCTTGTCATTTTCCTATGGAAATTGAAAAAAAAGCATATTTAGGTTATTAAGCAGTGCAACTTTGATTTCTCTAATGCTTGTCATCATAGAAAATTCCAAATTCAAGAACTTGATGTTAATGCTTCAATTTTCAAAGAGAAAACAAAAATCTATCATGATAAATTTTTATGTCATAAAGAGTTTTTTGTTAGTCAAAAGGTATTGCTTTATATGTGTACGCTTAAGTTATTTCCTGGAAAACTGATGTCATGGTGGATTGGTCCGTTTGTTGTCACTAACGTTTTGCCATATGTTGTAGTTGAGGTTCGTAATCTTGAAATGGGTAAAGTGCTCAAAGTCAATGGACATCGTCTCAAACCATTCTATGAAGGTTTAGAACCTCATATAATGACTATAATGGATCTTGAGATACCATCATATGATGAACCTTAAAAGGTGGCATAATGTTGAGCTAAATGACGTTAACCAAAGGCTCTTTTGGGAGTAAACCCAGGAATAAGATTTTATAAGTTTTATTTGTTATTTTCTTTTCATTTAATTGTTATTTATTCATTTTTATATGTTTAGGATGTAACCTTATTTCAAATTTTTAGGAATAATCAAAATAGAACGAAAACGGAAGCTATGCACAAGACACACCGGGCAAAGCCAATTGGCGCCCAGGGACGCACCGGATAGAGCCATCCGGTGCCCAGGACACTCACCGCAAGCACCATCCAGTGCTTGACAGCCCACAGGGTGCACCACCTGATCACTTCTAGAAAATTTTTAAAAACAAATTGTGAAGCCATCCGATGCCTTACAGACCAAAACACCTGATTTTTATTTCATTTTCTCTTCTTTTCTTTCATTCTTTCCTTCTCAAATTCGAACTTTTCTCTCCCTCTCTTATCAAAATCAAAACACTAACCCTCTAAATCTCTCAATCCTTCATCAAATCTACCATAAACGCCATCTAAAATCCTTCCCTTCTTCCATTAACTTCAACCCCCATCATCAATCTTCATTTTTCTTTCTCTCTCTTCACCATGCTCACACCCATCTTTTCCACCAAAACCTCACATTTGAATTTCACATTGGGAGTGCTTGTTGATTCAATCAATTGCTAAGGAAGTTTGGTAAATTTGCTCTTTAACCCTTTTTTCTATTTTGTTTTATTGGTTTTTGTTAGTTTGTCATTGCATTGCATTTTATGGTGATTATTGGAGGCGAATGGGGATTGGTTGATTGGAGATTATTGTATTGAAGTTGTGGTAGATTAATTGTTATTGCATTATCATTATTTTTTTATGTTATAGGGAGCTCAAATTTGTTATTAAGTTCACTTAATTCTTGAAAAAATTTAAGTATACATATGTTTGTGAAAATGCCTAGGAGAGAAAAAAGGTCTAAATCATCTAGAAGAAAAGCATCTCCACAACCACCACCTCTCCTATATGATCACACAGGTTTTAATTATTTGGATAATCAAACATGGCTAGAAGAAAGAGCAAATTATTCTTGGATTTTTGAACATACAATTGTTGAACCTTTAGAAGTACAACTTGGAATAACATCTATTTTTCATGTTCTTGGTTGGGAATATATCATTAATCATCCTAACATTTACTATCCTAATTTAGTGGAAGAATTTTATGCTAATATTGCTAACAAATCTGCTAATGAGTTGGACACCATTGACATTTATTTAGGGGGATTCATATTCAACTTGATTGAGAATTTCTGACTCGAACTTTCCATCTCCCTAATCTTGGTCATTATCCATTCCATAATAATGAGAAAGTGTCAACGGATGAGGAGTTTAATTTTAACAACGCAAGACATGATTTAAGAATAGTTTATTATACAGTAGGTAAAAACGACAACGCTCTACACTTCTTGTTAAACAATTAGATGGAAAACATTGCATCCTTAGTTATTTGCTTAATCGTAATGTTTTTCCAAAAGCTTCCTCTTTGAATGAATTGCTTTTTTTATGTTTACATTCTTTATCTCATGAAAAATGAATTAGGAAATATTCTTGGAATCTCATTACCTGCCATCTTAATTCATAACATGCGTGAGATAGCTCAAAGTACTCCTGGAGTTAATAAGGCTTTTTGCTATCTATTGCTATTAAGCACTATTTTTCAAGCCTTCCATTTACCTCTTGAGAATTTTACAGGTATTAAATCCAACGCCATTATCAACACAACCTCCCATGAAGAATCTTAAGTATTCTTGTGGTAGTGATGGTATATGGCATCATCAAGGCCATTCCTTCTTACACCCGCAAGAGGAGCAACTTTAGGAGGAAGAAGAAATTGAAGCCATGGAACAATGTGACGTCAACAAGTCGTCCCTTCCTCTTGTGCAAAACCATCCACTCCTAGGCCGCACCAATCCACAAGAGCCATGTTGCATCGAGTCCTTGCCAATCAAGAAGCCATGCAATCCCAGGTTGCCCAACTTGGGATTCAACTCAAAATCATTAGGCTTGATGTTCAGGATGCTTCCTAGGTTCCTACGAGGAGCTTCTTCCTGAGCTCTCCTGTAGAGGGTGACTATATCTCCTCCCTTTTATTTTTATTTTTATGTTTTTGATGCGTCTTTAATATTATTGAAGACAATGCCCACTCTCAGTGTGGGGGTGTTGTCTTTTACATGTTTATGTGTTGCCATTTATATGTTTATGTGTTGTTGCATGTTTATTTTAATGTTTAGGATAGTGAGTTTTTGTGCCCAATGATAATAATTATTAATCTTTGAATTTGGACATGAGATTCTTGAAACCTTTTGTGTTTAATATTATTTAAACTTCTCTTTCATTTTACAATCCCAAATATCTTTTTGAATTAAAATTTCACCCAACTTTACTTGTTGAAGTTTGAAAACTTGATTTCGAATCTTGCATAACTTTTTTTTTCAAAAAAAAAACAAACAATTTTTCTCATAAAATCTTCATGAATCATTTTTTGCTAAAGAGAAGGATTGATTGAAAGAGTTGTCTTGATTTTGAATTTCACTTTGAGCCTCATTTTTGTCACTCTAGAACTTGTCTTCACACATGCTTGAGGCAAAATCCATAGAAATGTGGTTAACTCGGGGATGACATAAGGCCTTCTTTAACTCGTTTGTACCTTTCTCTAAGCCTACCCTTTTATATCATATCCCTTTGTCCTTATTTGAGCCTAAATGAGAATAGTTTTCTAACTATTCTATTTCTTTGATTTTAAACCTCGTTATTTACTCTTCTACCCTATGTTTTAAGTGTTTTCAAGACGCTTTTTTTTTTTTGGCAAGAATTGAATGTTTGATGAGGGATGAATAATTGAAGGTGAAATAAGGATATAAGGAAGGCGACAAATGATTAAATAGAAAAAAACAAAGAGAGAAAAAGGGGAAAGTGCTTTGATTTGTATTAAAAAAAAAAAAGAGTATGATGAAAAAAAAAAAAATGCCCCATTATAAAAAGAAAGGAAGGAAGAGCAATAAAAGGTGTTGGTGAAAGAAGGAGATCATTGATTCATTTTGATATTTGTGATATGAGTTTTGGCCTTAAATTTTGAACTTATGTATTCTCTCATATTATAAATTTGCTTATTCTTATCCTTCGTTTGTAGTCAATTCCAAAAGCCTAACATTACAAGCCAAAAGTCCTATTTGACCCGAGTAAACCTGTTTTTATCATTAGTGGAGAGTGTATGGATTGACTAGCTTATGGCTGTGATTTCTTCTTTAAAGGCTTCTTGAGTTATTCTTTATTGAGATAGTTTGATTTATTGATCTTATCTTTGGTTTGATTCAAATGATTTTCAAAACTTGAAGATTAAAAGATTTTGGTTCTGTTGGATAAAGAATTGAGTATTTCTTGCCTAAATTATAAGAAGTTGTCACACATTTTATGCACTTCCTTGTTTTAATGGGATTTGTGGTTTGGTCAAGAAGGGATAATGATTAATTACATATTTTGGTTTCCTGTGTTATGTTTAATTTGGAGATTACAATAGGAGGCCTTATGTTGTTTTTCATGTTATTGTTGTTGTTGGGGATTAAAGACAAATTTGCTTGAGGACAAGCAAAAGTCCAAGTGAATGATTTGTACATGATTATGCTAACTTTTATATGCTAACTTTTAATCATGTCATTTTAGATATATTTTACTTCCCTATGTTTGATTTTTGTTTGTAGGAATATTTGGTTGAAAAATGTTCAAAAAATTACCATGTTGACCAAAGGTGTTGATTGCAGCTAAGACTTTTAATTTTATTAGGATTTGATTATTTTTCCTAAACTATTTCCTTTTGTATTAGGTTTCTATTTTATTATTAGAATCCTTTTAGGTTACTACTTATTTTATAAGGAGTCTCTACTCCTATAAATAGGTTCTTTTTCATAGTTGTAGATACACAATTCAAAATTGATTTCCTGAGGATTTCCGAAGACAAAGGGCAGATTCTCTCTCTCTTTTCTTATATATTTTTTGGTTTTATTAGTCATGTTTTGTGGGTAGTCCTATTTTGATATGAGGTTATGAGATTTGGTTTGTTTTTCTACCGAAGATTTGATCTTTATTATAAAATATTTGTGCAATTCTTGTTTTCATTTTATTAATTGTGTTTATTAATTTAACCTGATCACCTAGATTAATTTGCATTATTTTACTGCTAGGGTTTAAATATTATCGCTAAGATTGATAAATCCACAAGTAGCAACTATTGTTTAAATTTGGTTTGGCTAATAACCTTATTTGACAATAGAAAATTGTATGAATTAATGCTACTTTGTTTATGTAATTTGACGTTGGTGATGTCTTCATGCTTATGCAATTTAATTGATCAAATTTTTTGTTCGCTTTGGCGTCGGTTTAATTGAATACATAGGGATTTTATTTCTTTCTACGAGAAGTAGTTCTATTTAAAGGATAGGAATTTGAGCGGTGAAACAAATTCTAAAACCAACTACTTAATTGTGTTATTCGATCAATGATTGGCCTCATAGTAATTGATCTATGGATTGTTTCTTGTTAATAGCTTTTTCATCTATATTCTCCTTTGTTCATTAGCTTTTAAATTCTTTATTTCATTTAATTTTATAAACTTTTACAAAAATTTCCCCCATTTTGTTACTTATTAATTGGTTTTTATTAAACTAAAATTCAATTCCATGTGAGTTCGACCCTATTTTCCCCAACTGCATTAGTTTTGTTAGATAGTTTTAATTTATTTATGTTACAACACACGACCAAATTTTACTTCAATTCCATCCACCAATAACAACATCAAGGGCATCAAGGATGAAGAAGGTCATGATGACATTCATTCAAAATAAAGAAGATCAATTCAACTTTGAGGTTATCATTGGGAGTTAAAGTTAGGAGATGAAGAGCAATCCAAGAAGTGGTTCCATGTATATGAAGTCCAAGAGTTGATGGAGGATTGAAGGGTGTTTTAAAGTGAAGAACATGTTGGTTGGAGTCTTGGAAAACACCTTGAAGAAACTTCAAATGAAAGCAAGCAAGGAAGGAACAAAAGGGACCCAAATACAACATTTTGGCCCTTGACAAGTTTGGTGACCGATGCTGGTGGTGAAGCTGGTTAGCCTCAGAAGTTGGCTTTGAAAAGGCAACCTGTAGGCTACAACAACTAAGCCCAATCGGCCCCACCACTGGTGCCAAAATTGGCATCGGTCAGTGCCCCGTTTCGGCAGCATTCAAGTCAATTTCTTGACTTTTCGTATTTATTTTCAATACGCATTAAGGGCTTTTAAGACCTTTTGATATTAGCACGAACTTATTAGGTTATTTTCAAGTCTTGGTTGTAAGTTTGAATTTAAATTACTTTGTTACATTTTGAATATGAGGATAAAACATATCTTTTTCTTGAGTTTTCAATAGACTCTTCTTGGGTTTTTGAATGATTTCAATTTGGGCTTACCACCACTTTGGTCCGTGTGTTGTGTAGTTTTCTAAATCAAGACATTGATTGATGTTTGCAAAACATCATAGGTCAATATAACTAATTTGAAAGTAATGATGAGTTTGGGGATAGTTTCTTCCAGTTGGTGTGATTAAAGGTGAGACAAAATTATCATAGAGATCACTTCACCATTCAAGAGATCTTAATATTCTAAATTCAAACTCCCAAATTCACATTGTCTTTTTTTTTTTTTTTTTTACTTTTTCCCTGCAAGTGGCTACATGTTGTCTTCTATCCATTGATTTTGTTTTTTGTTTAACCTCTCAATAACATATAAGTGATCTACGCTTTGCAAACTCTATTAAGAATTAAGACTGCCAGTAAGTTCAACTTAAAGAGGATTTCTTTATGTTTCTGTGAGTTTGACCATTGATTTAATATGATGTAACATAGGAGTGGATTTGGTTTACATGAACTTTGTTAGTTTGTTTGAATTTGATATATAAAATATTTATTTTGTAGCTGAACTTGAACTTGAGGTTGATATTCATTATAATTTGGAATATTGGTTTAATACTTTAATGCCTAGATTTATCATACTTATGGTTTTCAAGTCCTAGTGAGGTATTTGTGTTTTATTTTCAAGGTATTTAGTTATTATACACATGCATATTTATAAAAATACATACACACACATATATATATTTATTTATTTATTTATTTATTTATTTATATGTATAATATCTTGAAATTTGAGATTTGGAAATGAAGCTATCTTTGTAAGATTGTTAATAGAAAATGGACTTAATGAAACTTTAGAAATCATGTTAGGAATAACCTTTCTACATAAAGTAAAACCTTATCAGATAACATCTTATGGATTAAAGATTACATATAGTGATAAAATGATTTATATTCCAAGATGACTAGTCCTTATAGTATTTATATACCTATTGGAATTACATATACAGATTATAGAGCCGAATATTTTGCTGCCTATATAGATTGTGGAGCAGGATCATGTTTATGTAAATCAGATTGTTTTCCCGAGGAATACAAACAAGATTTAAAACCTATTAAGGGTAGAGATATGTCTAATAATGTTATAAGTCTAGATAAAGGAATAGAAAGACCGATAATCTTATTAGGATCATTTTTGATAAAATATCCTCCGTTTTATTTCTATAATACTGAAACAGACATTCTACTAGGAAGCAATTTCTTACAATTATTTCATAAGATTACATTTGATACTACTTTATATCAGGTGATCTTTAAGACACCATGTAAACATCTGATAGCAGTTAAACGACTACGCAATGCATATCAAAATAATTTACCTATTAGATTTCAACTCCGCACAGCCCAGTGTGGTGATATAAGATACAAAGAAAAACTGATTTTGCCTAAAGGAACACCGTTATTACAATATTAGATTATGTTTAAAAAACTTGAGCATGAGATAGAAAGAATAAAACCTAGATTGGAAGAATGTTTTTCAGATAACCCACTTCAATTTTGGGAAAAAAATAAGATAGAAGCCAAGTTAGAAATGAAAGATAAAAACAAAATTATTAGAGTAGCACCCATGCGATATAATCCAGAAGATCAGGAAGAATTTAAAATTCAGATACAAGAACTCATTAATCAGAAAATGATTAGAGCTAGTAAATCTCCTGATAGCTCGTCAGCTCTTATGGTTAGAAACCATGCAGAAATAGTGAGAAACAAAGTTAGAATGGTAATTAACTATAAAAAGCTAAATGATAATACTATATTTGATGGATACTTTCTACCGCATAAAGAAAGCCTAATAAATTGGACAAAAAATAAAAAGATATTTTCCAAATTCGATTGTAAAAGTAGATTTTGGCAAATAAAGATGAACAAGGATAGTATCCCTTACATAGCTTTCTCTACTCTACCGGGACACTACGAATGGCTAGTAATGCCATTTGGATTAAAAAATGCACCACAGATATTTCAAAGAAAAATGAATAATATATTTAAAGATTATAATTTCTTATTTGTTTATGTTGACGATGTTTTAGTTTTATTTAATGATTTGGATTCGCACTTAAAATATCGTGATATATTTATTAATCTATGTCTAGAAAATGAATTACTTCTATCACAGGAAAAAGGCAAAGATTCTCCAGAATGAGATAGAGTGTTTAGAAATGTAGGTAGATGGATCTGGAATTAAATTGCAGAGCCATATAGTTGAAAAAATATCAGTTTTTCCAAATAGATTAAAAGATAAAAAACAAGTTCAAAGTTTTCTTGGAATGTTAAATTATACCTCTGATTTTATTCAAAATTTAGCTTGTCTAAGAAAACCTTTATAAGAAATACTCAAGAAAGATAAAATATTTGAGTTTAATAGATATCTAGAGGATTGAGTAAAAGAGATAAAATCAAAGTGTAAAGATTTACCCAAATTACAGTTACCAAAAGATAGTGATAATTTAATATTAGAAACAGATGCTTCTGAATATGGACGGAGCGGAATTCTAAAGATAGATTTCCCATAGGTAGAAGTATGTAGATATTGTTCTGGAACGTTTTCAAACACACAGACTAGATATCATATAAATCAAAAAGAACTCTTAACTGTAGTTAAAAGTTGTCAAAAACTGTATTATTTCTTACTACCTAAGAGATTTAAATTAAGAACTGATAATACACAGGTTAAAGCATTTATTCAGAAGAATTTACCTTCTAAACCTGAGTATAAAAGATATATTAGATGGCAGAAGTTATTATCTGAATATTCATTTGATATTGAAATTATTAAATCTGAAAAAAAAGTTTTAGCAGATTTTCTGACCAGACATAGCAGATCTGATGAAAAAGATCATTGATATGATTAATGAGATGGATGCCGAAATCCAATTGATAAAGCGTAATGTTACTGAAATCAATGAGATTGCGCACTATCAAAGTGCAGAAGAGATTGAAAGCCTACTTAAGGCAGAATGTGCTATGATAATGGCAAAGATAGGTAACTATTCAGGTGCCAATGAAGTTGCAAATAATTTATTGAAAAAGATAGAACTACAAAAAATTGAGATTCCGGATACTGGAGAGTGTTCAAACCCAGTAATCAAAGATAAAGGTAAGAAAGAGGATATTTCTCTACGTCCTCAAAGGACGAAGATTCCTACTGGTATTCCTATGAAAAATCTCGATATTTCGCCATCGGGTAGACACAGTGAAATTATGAGAGAATTATACTCTCTTAAAAATACAGAGAATCAATATTTAGATTTTTCTAGGATTTATCCTAAAATTAATTATCTGGAAGATTCTGACCCAAATGAAATTCGATATTGGTATAATTTTGGAGCCATCAATTCGATATTCATGACTTCACCTGATTTCCCGGAGATCAGCACCTTACCAATTTAGGTTAAGGAGGGAGTTAAAGATTGTTATATGCTTAATCCCATGATTACACCGCAAGATGTTTTGGTTCTTAAATTCCTATCTGTCAGCCCCGATTTCTATCAAGATGAAATATATCACTCATATCATTTTATTCAATTGGGGAAAGCGGAAACTTTTGCAATCATGACACTGGATATGAAGAAAGATTTTGTCAAACACACAGATGACGACGTTCATTATCAGAGAGCACTAATTAATTAGAATAGTACTCCAAGGCATGGAAAGCTGTTTCAAGAGAGGTTTCCGTACTCAAGGAGGCATGAAAAGTCACTCCTCAATAATGATAGCACCAGCAAGATCAACATCGCCTTCAGTGGAAAAATTTCTGAAGATGAACATAAGAATGCTCGAACATGGACAAATTAAATCCAGCCCTATAACTCAAAGAAAAATTTCCCAACTAAGGCAACATAAGGGAAATATCTGTCCAGCTTGTCAGAACAATAAAGATAAAGAAAAGATGAAGTGCGATACCAGTACAAGTGACAAATAAGATTATGACAAAAGGAAAATAATTGCCAAGGCCAAAATTCTGCCAAGATACACAAAAAACAAAAGATAGACAAATTTCAAGGTGATGGTTCGGCCAAGTCAAGTTGCAAGACAAACAAATTACCAAATGGAGGAAAAAGTCAAAGGAGCCATAAATTTTCTGCACACATAGACTTCAACCGAAGAGAAGTAACTTTTTCTACACAATTGGATAGATTTTCAAATAGTAATTAAATAACCTATGTACTTGTAATGTCATAAATTTTTGTATAAATAGTGGCTACATGTAGGGAGTTTTAGAGGAGGCAAAAAACGGGTAAAAGACAGCAAGAAAAAAGAGAGAGTAGAAAGAGAGAAATTTTCCAGCTTTTGTAAGGGTTAGGATAGTTAGAAATCCTTGTAAAAATTACAGTTTTGATGTGATGTGAACCTTTCCAACTTTTGAAAATTTTCAAATATGAGTAAATAAACAAGTTTCCTTTTCATTCCCTATAGAAAAGAGTATTATTCTTTACTCTTAAACTTTTGTCAGTTTATATATAAAAAGTTTCCATATACTTTATACCCAAATTTCTTTATGCCTTAAGGTAGAAAACGAATTTAGGCTGTGCTGGGTTATTCTAAAGGGACGGTAGGAAAGTTACCTGGTCTAAAGTTGGTGCTAAGACGCATATTAAAAGTTCCACCGGATACCCGGAGTAATACTAGTTAAAGAGGAGATTAAGGTACGGAAGCATAGTGGACCTTTTTATATCAATTGAAAAATTTATGATCTTAAAATAATATGATTTCTATATTTAGGGAATGAACATGGAACCTGAAAGAGATTACTCAGAGTTACTGTTTGATATATTAGAACTAATTACATCTAAACTATTTGTTGTTGTTGATAGACAGAATTTTCAAAAAACATGCATAAACTGTGATATTGCTGTTAGAAATTATTATACACATACTAATTACTATTTTAAAGAATATCTTAATGATAGATTAGATAGAGATAATAGAGATTTTGTATATCTGTTCAATCTTATTCTGCGATAATATAAAATAATATTACTGTTATTCCTATTACTGTTTATATACTGTTGTCTGAATACTATTTACAAAAATATAATAATAATAATAATAAATAATAATAATAATAATAATGAATGAATGAATGAAAAAAGAATACATGAAGTCCGAGAAAGATTTCTCTAAACTACATCCAGATATTTTGGAATTAATAATCGATAAATTATTCGTCATCGATAGACAATCTTTTCATCTTATATGCCATAATTGGGATAACGCTGTAAGATAATACAAATTGCATCAGACATATTACTGCAAAGGTTTTATACAAAAACATAAAGGAAAGATTAAGAAAGAAAAATGAGATTTTCTATACTTTCAACATAAGATTTTAAAACTGAAAACATGACAGAAAATTTTATCTAATAATATGATTTCTAAAAGTGAAAGAGATTTTTCTAAATTATCAAACGATATATTGGAAACCATGGCTTCCATATTAATTCGAGATGATAGAAAACATTTTAGCTTGGTTTGTCATGATTGGAATATAACAGTCAGATCTTATAATGAGCATAGATATTATTACAAAATGGAATTTTATTATATGAGATATGAACATTTTTACGAATATTTTAAGAACCCACACTATAAATTTTTTATTTCTATAATTAACAAATGATAATAGATATAGATATAATGGTAATAAATGACCATGTTATATATTTGATTATAAAATAAGATAATAGGATAAGGAACATCATGATTTTGAATCGGTGATCTCCGACATCCTATTATCGATTTATATAAATACTTAAATATATATATATATAAATTTATAAATATATATATGT
>JAOXNR010028572.1:0-23408 GCA_028571225.1 Parsonsia alboflavescens | reverse complement strand
TTTGTTTCTATTAACTGTTAAGCATACCCATTAAATGTTTAATTCAATCCTCAATGTACTACTTTGTTAAGATAAGGCAGATTTTTGTAAATATTTCCAAGTGTACATTTCCTGCTTTTATGCCCTGAGGAATAGTCCTTTATGTGAAAAATAGGAGAATAAGGAGATGACATCCTCTCATCTTTTAGTCAATTAACTAGTGTTGAAATCGATATGGTTGTTCTCAAGGTGGAAATTCTTTTGGGTTGCTATGCGAAGGGGAATGAATTTTGAATTAGAAATTGTTGCCTTTTCTTCTCTTTCTTTCTAGTTCTTTCTTTGATTGAAAATTGAAGTAAGAGTATGAGGAGAAACTCCCATTTTCTTTTAAAACAGAATTCCTGTGATAGTTTATAGATTCGACTTAGCATGTGACCATGTTCTTAAACTCATAATGGATGAAACAGTGTTATTTTCCTCACCAGGGGTGGAATGTCAACATCTAGTTCAAATTATGTCCTTCACCAAAAAAGATGTGAGTGTGGTGGATACCTGAGGTCGAGAATCTCCCAGTCCGAAAGAAATCCAAATCGAAAATATTGGAAGTGTTATAATAAAAAGGTGATGTATATAATAGACAATGAATATAATATAATACATTCCTAACTTCTTTTTTTCACAATACATATGATTTTTTAGCACTGTAATGTTCAATCACTTTACAGGAAGACATGTATTGTGGAAATTTTTTTTGGGACAATGAAATACATACTTTTGACCGAAGTCAGGAAAAAAATTGTGAACATATGCAGGGGTGGATGCTATGCTTGAGAAGATATTAAAGATTTTAATTACGATTCAAGAAGAAAACAAGCAGAGGGCGCAACACGAGAAGATCATATATTTCCTTTGTGCGTTGATTCTACTTTTAGTAGGATATATTATGTACGAGAAGTTCAATTTCAAATGTAAAAATTATGATCGTTTACCTTTTAATTAATGAATATTTATAGTAGTCTTGTTGTAATGGGAAGACAATTTGTACTTTTCATCGAATATCTTTTGACCACAAAACTTATGTCTAGTTTTGTTATCTTTGTGCTTAGATTTATTTGATGGCTTGTGATGATTGTTGAAAGTGGAGGGTGTGTGTTTACAATATATTTAGTCATTTGTGGTTTTCTCTTCTTTATTTTGTGATGGTAATGATCTACTTCCTTCGTTTGTACCTCTTTTTACATGGAATGGCATGGTGAGGGATAAGGATCATGGGGTTTGATGAAGCTCAAACTCCATTTTACATTCTTGAAAATTTACTTGTTTAAATTCACATTCTTGAAACTTTACCTACCTGAATATGTTGTAAAATATGTTCAATTGAGTACAGTGTTGGAGTGATTGTATCCTCAATGCTTGCACTACACTTGTGCTTTTGGGGAAATGGCATTTCCTGTTGGCTAACTAGAAATGTCTGATTTTGGTAAACAGGCTAATGAAATGTTGCATGACAAGCCAGAGAGAACGTCTCTCCGTGATTAGAGGCAATACAACCTTCCGGCTATGACTGGCAGATTGAAGAGATAAGCCAAAATGGAAAAATCAACACTACTTACTGACTAATATTCCAAATACATGGGTTAAGATTAAATGAAAGTATTTTTATGGTCTTGAAGTTTCCATCTTTCCACAATTAATTCTAATTTTTAGGTTTAATGATTCAAAATCTATTCAAGTAGTTTTGTCAAAAATAATTTTAATGGACATATAAATTAAAATAATAATAATACTAAAAAGTTTAGGAAAAACAAAATCTGCGTACATGATAGAAAGCTGATGACATAATAATTCTAAGTTTCATAACAAAAAAAAAATTTTAAATAAAACTCCCAAAATCATATCCCAATAACAACAATAATAATAAATGTCTTCTAAGTCTGATGATCTGCCAATTGGTTTGTTGGCGATATACTTGCCCAAGGGTTATATTCCTTCACATCTGTTTTTGTATCACAGCTTCAAAAAGGTTGAAGATAGATAGCTCCTATCTCCAGTCTTTATGTATGTTTCTGAGAAAATATTCCCAAAAGCTAACTCAATTTTAACAACATCTCAATCTAATTTTGATCAAATATTTAATGCAAAATGTATGTCATATGCCTTATCAAATACCCTCACAACTAACCAAAATTTGTTTCAAGCATCACTCAAAATACCCTCACAACTGTAGAACAAAGTAATTTCCATGGACTAAAATGCTCTACAATAATTTCAAGTCATTGTTACCATAAAAAAAAAGAAGGTAAACCAGTATTATAGAAGATTAAAAAGCAAGAAATAGCAAACCAACCTCAAAATGATACTTTTTCCTGACTGACAGTTGGCTTAGATGAACCACCCCTACTGCCATAGTTTGTAACACTTCCCGATTGCATGACTTGTGACTATTTCTTAGATGGACCAGGCACGTTTGATCTTGCTTTTCATCAAACATAGAAAAATACATCAACAAATATAACATCAAACGTAGAAAAATACATCAACAAATTCACTCATCTGGAACAAACAATAATTCTCATATTAATTTCATACCTCCATGAGATTCCAGAGCTTCCTCGTCAAACGACTCTGAATTCAAACTTACTTTATTCAACATAAAACTAAAATATATAATCAATTTTATCTTAATGTCAAATTTATCATAGTAAAGTCATATATCTGAAACAAATAATAATAATAAATATAGAGAAAGTTACCTTTATTTAATCTTAGATAGTTTCTCTTGTCATGTGCCTGCCCACAAAGTCCACATCCACGACATAATCTCTTTTTTGAAATTGCTATTTCTTTTCTTGATAATAGTCACCTTCAACATCCCTTAGCTCTCACTGGTGCAGGATTACTTACGCCCGTTGTTTGCTTGGAAGTTTTGCTTGCAGACCGTGAGATAACATTATTCGACCTAATATTGATCGCCTTGATTTTTTCATGTATCTCCTTCAACTCACTATGTAAAAGGGATGTGGCATCATCAGTTAAAGATGCATTGTCAACTATGACAGATGCATAAGCTAAAAGACTTGTGTGGCATGTTATCAATAACGTTCCTTTTGTGTCCTGTAATGCTTCCACTTGCTTATCCATAACCTCATCCTTGCATTTCATGTCCACCTATTCAAAATGTAGGATGTAGGTAACTGGCATATCTGATTTTGCCGAAAATATGTTATCATATGTTTACAAGGAAATTCTTCAAAATCAAATTTCCTACAACTGCAACAGACAATATCAGTAAACTTGTCGTAGACCACTTCCCATTGCTTTCCTTGAGAATCATTATCCTCCCTTTGCACAAAGTAACCAACATTACCTTCATTTTCATATGCATAATTGATTTTATAACCCCCACTTTCAAACACCTCACTTTGAAAGATTAAGAAATTCCTCTTGGTGTAAACTTCAACCATTGGTTTTTCAAAAGCCCACATAGATTTTAGCTTCGGTTTCTCAATGAAATCTACGTGATTTGCAATCAACTCATTGTGCCTTTGGTGATTCAGGGCTCTATTAAATCGAGAGAAACATCCCATCAACAAATTTCTTTTATTTATGTACTTCTTAAAAAATGAGTGGGAACTTTCCGCTCGTTGGTTGCTGCTTATTCCCGCACTGAAGAACTGGTTTACATATGCAAGCACCCATTTCTCATGAATCTCAAATAAGCGAGCCAACCATTCATTTCCTCCCAAACTAGTTTCAATCATCAAAGTAGCCCATCCTAATTCGAATTCAAATGCAGTCTCACTATTGCAAATGATGTCCTTGATTCGATGGTAGTTGTTATGATATGCTATCGAATCAAGATTTTTCAAAAACTTGTTCAGAATATGCCATTTTCAGAACCTGTGAATCGTTGAGGGAAAAGTAAGTGCTATTGCTTTTGTCATTGCTAGATCCTGGTCTGTGATAATTGTCAATGGTGCACCTCTTGGCATTGCCTCCAACAACTGATTGAACAAGCAAATGAATGATTCTGTTTTTTCATCACTTAGGAAGGCACATGCAAAAAAAGTTGTCTGACCATGATAATTTACTCCACTAATGGGAGCAAAAATCATATTGTATTTGTTCGTGTTGTACGTCGTATCAAACACAATAACATCTCTAAAACATTATAAGAACTCCTTCCAATCGGATCAGCCCAAAAACACCTTACCAACCTGCTTTCCTCATCAAGCTCATAGGAGAAAAAAAATGAACCGTCTCTTTCTTTCGCTTCAAAAAATCCTTCCAACAAACTTTCCCCATCTATCCATTTCTCCTCTTCTTCCACCTGTGATTTGTAGTTCTGAAAATCTCTTTTAGTACACCCCATGTTTTGTGCCCCGCCGGAGTGAATTTCCATAATTCTAATTTGTTGTCATGTAGGAACATTTGCCTCAAAAAGTTGCCAATTTAATGCCCTTTTTGCCTTCGATACTTGCCTGTGACACCTTAAAAGATGCACCTTTGAGGGTGTAGCTAGTGGAGGATTGTGCTCCTCAACAAATGTACTAATAACCCAACAAGAAGGTCATGTTCAGTGTTTAACTATGGTTAGCCTTGCTTTACATCCAACACGAACCACGGATCCATTCCTCTCCACACCTTGTGCAGTACCATGTTTCTGTTTCTATTTCTGTTTCTTCCAACTATCATTTGTCTTCCCTTCCTTAGAGCAAACAAATTTCTTCCACGCCATTTCTCTTCTCCCAGGCTTACACGAGTGATTGCTTGACCTTGCACTAAATCCGCATTCTCTTGCATAAGCATTGTAGAATTTGAATGCTTCTTCAATGGATTCAAATGCTTGCAAGATCTTTGGTTTAATCTCATCATTTACAAGTGTAGTGAACACTTCTTGTGATGCGGTGCCCTCTTCCATTTGCAGGTCTGCCAAAAAAAAAAAAGGTTATAGTGCAGAAAATCTTCACGACAGGCAAAAAAAAAAACAAAGAATATTTACATATCTGAAATTTGTGAACCAATTGATGCATACTTCTGAAATTTGTGTACCAATTGTATTAAGCACAAGACAATTATAGAATAAATATGATTTATTTCCTTTAAAGAATAGGAAACCATTATGTTTATCTCACTGATTCAAACTGAAATCTTGAATAGCTACAGTTACAAGCCAGCAAGAAGTTAGCTACTTCTGTTAAATAAAATGTATCTTCAAAATGATGTCCAACATACTCTACATATTTCTTGCTGATTCACGAATGTATGTATGATACAAATACAGAAGAAAGAAGGGCAGCCAAGTCCTAGTGTTCTACATGTCGCGATAAAAAGGTTGAAAGATAAGTCGACATCCATAATTAAACCCCTCAGGGTGTTCTTTTATCAATCTGGAAATGCAGATCCTAGATTTATTTCTGCACCTATCTTTATAATGCACTCTTTCCGGCCACCCCTTAAATTGTGATGCCCACAAATAGTTGTGTTAAAAATTGTTGGGGAGATTTAAGAGAAAAGAAAGAGCTTGCACAAGCAAACATATCATTCCCAATTGGCTTGTGCACCTATTCTGGAAATAGATAATAAAAAGACACAATCATGAGTTACTTTAACAAGCCTCAGCAAGAAGATTTGATCTGGTGCCAAAAGGAGATAGAATTTATAGGCATTCAGTTAATGATATAAAAATCTTCAATTTTTCTCCTAAACTATTTTATTATTCATTCAGCATCTGAAGTCTCCATCAACTGCATGTGAAAACTCTGTGACAATAATATGCTGACTTTATCAGGGTGAGGTGAGGAGAAGGAATCTTAAATCCCATGTTAACGTCTTCTTTCTCTAGATTTATCATATTAATTCTAATTGGCACTGATTAAAGAAAAAAGAACCAGTATGTTGGACCTGAATAAGATTTTTACTTCAATAAATTGATAGATACTAATGCCAAAATATAGGCCTCAATATTCATTTGTAAACTTATTTTGGGATTGCAAGGATAATTTTCAAGACAGTCTCCCAGGTTCAATGTCACCCACACATATTTCATAAAAAATGAAGAAATTTATACTGCAAACATAAATGACCTTCTCTAATGCCAAAGTTATGGATACCCCACGCCTTTGTATAGCTAGGTAGAAGTTCAAATACCTCCAACTTCAAAGCCCAAAAACAAAATCATCACCTAAATGAAAGCTCAAATTTGAACAAAAATAACACCAATCTAGAGACATGCAATTAAACCCTTACCTATCTTTGTCGAGAGTGAACCACCTGATGAAGCAATAGCTGCGGTGTTGACATGGCAGAGGATGAAGAATGCGATGAAGACTTTGGAGCTTGAGTTTATATTTTTCTTTTGAGTTTCGCGGAGAGGAATGTAGAGATGATGTCAATTTCTCCTGAGCTGGGCAGTTGAGGGTGGAAAGAGTGTGTGTAGAGGAGATCGAGACAGTGGGGGTTTTCTTCTGAGCTCGTCGATGTCACCGGTGCTCATCCGACTCCGGCGAGCTTGATGAAAGTGAACTCGGGAGGTCGAGGTGGAGGTCACCAATGCCGTGAAGTTTGATTTGGAGGTGGAGGTCGAGGAAGATCTTGAGGGAACCCGGGGGTGGCGGGAACTTGGGAGCTTGACTTCGATAGGAGCTATGTTTTGTTTTATTTTGAAATTAAAAAAAAAAGAAATAGAGTTTTATTGGTTTTTGAGCCAAGCTTTCCGTTTCATTCTTCAATGAAGAATTTAACACATGCTCACGGTACTCTGTGCATTGCAGCACACTGTATCAATACTCTTGCTTTAAGAGTGCGACATTTTGCACAATAAGGTTCCCATATATTCTTGCATCACTCTGCATTACAGTTGTAAAAAATTTTATACATGTTAAAAAATCAATTACCTTTGAGTTTTAGTTTACTTTTTCAAGATTTAGTATATAAAATATACTCTTTTTATTTCTTTTTGAAAGCCATTTTAACAAACAAATTTTGATTTTTTCGAACAAGTATTTAATAAAAAAAATTTCAATCATACCTTCTAATCACATTAAATATTAGAGTTAAATTCATATTATCGTTATTTATTATAAAAGATATTTTAATCCAATAAAAATACTAATTATGGGGACAATCATTATCTTGATTTGTTTTTAAAAACTTTAAACGACTTCTAAAGACATAAAAAGAGTATTAAAAAATTATAATTAAAGATTAAACATAATTTTTAATAATATTTTATTAATATAACACCTGCAGTAACCCACATATGTACAATATGTATTAGAAGAAATTCCCAAATATACTCAAATTCGGATACTGTATTCTAATTTTACCGAGTTTTTAAAAACATTTTATTTCTATCCAATTCGGTTGCCCCAATTTCACTTTATACCCAAATTAACTGCGTGACTCAAAATTCTAAGTTAAGGAATTTAGAAACTGTAGGTCTCGAAATGGGTTGAGAGAGTCTCGAAAGGATTTCTGTGTGTCTCGAATCTACTATGTGACCCTTAAATTCTGGGTTAAGTAATTTAGAAACTGTAGGTTTCAAAATGGGTTGAGAGAGTCTCGAAAGGATTTTTGTGTGTCTTGAATTTACTATGTGACTTGAAATTCTGGGTTAAAGAATTTAGAAACTGTAGGTCTCAAGATGGGTTGAGAGTGTCTCGAAATGTTTATTGTAACTCAAACTTATGGGTTAAGAAATTTAGAAATTGTAGCTCTTGAAATTGGTTGAGAGTGTGACCAAACGGAATTATGGATGGCTAATAAAACTTCCCTTTATTAAACTTCACTCGAAAGTTGTTGCAAGAAAACAAATTCAAGAACGAAACGACAATATTCCTAAGGAAATTCGAAAAGAGAAATCTTATTAAATAATGTCAAAAACAACAAAAGTTGCCCCTTCAAAAGAAAAATCGCCCTTAAATAACCTAATCAAAACTTAAACCTTTTCGGAAAAACAAAACTAAATTGATTCGGAAAAAATAATCAAATTACAAAAAAAAAAAAACCCTTAAAAACAACAAATTACCAAAACGTCACTAAAAACACAAAAACACTTGAAACTCCATCAAGATGGTCGAAAAAGGCCCTGCAACACAGCATAGCTGTGACTATTGTTCGTTGGGCCATGTCAGGTCACTCAGTCAAATTTGAGCCCTATTCGAGCTTGGGCCAATTGCCTCGGGAATCATGCCCGACATCATCGAACAGGCCGGATAAGGCCTGTATTCCCTGTAGTTGCTTAGACCTACGTAGACTACCCGTTGTAGGCTTGGCTGGTGTAACTGGCCCCTGTTCCCTTTGGTCATTCTCCTTAACCAACTCTGCGTCAAAGTGTCTCGAAAGTATTTCTGTGTGTCTCGAAATTTTAGGTTAAGAAATTTAGAAACTGTAAGTCTCAATATAATTCGTGTGTGTCTAGAAATGTTTTTTGTGTATCTCAATAATTTTTGTGTCTTAAAATAATATTGGTTGGGACTCGAAACACTTTTGGATAAGTCTTAAAATATTAGTTTGTATCTGGAAATATTTTCTTTTGTGTTCTTGAAATATTAATAAGCTGTAATAATAATATTAATTAATAAATAATATTAATATTAATTAATTAATTTGAAAGTGATAATTAATATTTTCAACGTTATAATTTAGAGTTAATGTTTTTTTATAAATAAATGACATTGTACCAATAAATACATTTTAATTAATTATATTTAAAATCCTTTTATTCGGTTGTAGCTTAATTTATTTAGATTAAGCAATAGTCATTTGGGTAAAGATTTACAAATTTTTTGAAATAATAAATAAGAGATAGGTGTCCTCCTAAAAATCAGATTTTAAATAAGACGTAGATGCAAATAACTTTTTTTTCCTTCTTTCTCAATTCAATTTTCTAATTAGCGTTGTGTCCGTCGGGAACAGATCATTAGATATACTGTCGACCTGTTACGGCTCCTTGGGACACTAAAGGGTTTAAGGACACGAGGAGTGTACGTCAAGACCTGATTGTCATGGGTCCATGTTTCCTTTGTGCACATGCACGAATGGATCCATCAATGCTCTGAGTTCCTCAACTGCATCATCAGTACTCTTACCGATGAAGCTTGTCAAAGAAACCCATCTTTGTTTTACAAGATTGCTTTTCCTTTTAGCATCAGACTTGCAAGTCTCGAGAATGATGTTCTTAGAAAATTTCAAATTTACTAAGCAGAAAGTATTGTATAGCTCATCAAAGTTGTTATGGAAAGGAGTGTCCTATAAGGTTATCCGTCCGTCTGTGTCAACTTTTGTTAAGGCCTTCCACAACAGGATGTTCTAGTTGCGTGCTGTGTGACCCTCATCAAGTATCAAAATGTCAGGCATCTCAAGAAAATATTTTCTGAACTTCTCTACCTGCTACCCCTTCTTACTTTCACTAGTAAGCCTCTCAAGTGAAGTTTCCATCTTGTGATTATAGCTTGACTATTACTTTTCTCCTAACATTCATGAAAGAGCTTCCATCTTATCAATATGGCCTCAACCAACTTAAATTCTTTTTGTTGAAATGTGGAAAATAGTTATCTTATTATATCAGGTATTGTCGAATGTTCATTGATTCCAATAACTTCTCCCCCAAAATCCATAGAACTCATTTCTCAGTTCAACAATCCAGTCCTCCACCAAAAGAAATTCACTAATGATTTGAAAACTAAGTTCTATGGATTTTGGGGGGGGGGGTAAGTTACTGGAATCAATGGACATTCAACAATACCGAATCTAATAAGGTAACTATTTTTCTCATTTCAACAAAAAGAATTTAAATTGGTTGAAGCTATATTGATAAGCTGAAAGCTCTTTTATGAATGTTAGGAGAAAAGTAATAGTCAAGCTATAATCACATGATGGAAACTTCACTTGAGAGGCTTGCTGGTGAAAGTAAGAAACGGCAGCAAGTAGAAAAGTTCAGAAAAATTCTTCTTAAGATGCCTGACATTCTAATACTTGATGAGGGTCACACACCGTGCAACCATAACAACCTATTGTGAAAGGCTTTGACAAAAGTTGCGACGGACCGACAAATAATCCTATCTAGCAATCCTTGCCAGAACAACTTGGAAGAGCTATACAATACTTCCTGCTTAGTAAATCCTAAATTCGCTGAGAGCATCTCTCTTGAGACTTGCACATCTGATGCTAAAAGGAAAAGCAGTCTTGCAAAATAAATATGGGTTTCTTTGACAAGCTTCATCGATAAGAATACTGATGATGCAATAGAAGAACTCAAAGCACTGATGGATCCATTTGTACACATGCACAAGGCAAACATGCTCCACAGCAGTCTTCATGGTTTGAGGGACACACTTCTTGTGTTACATCCCACAGATTTGCAGAAAAAGCTTCTTCCAAATATGTTTTTTAACTTTACGATAATTTTTTAATCAATTATTTCCTTAGTTCCATTACTGTAGAGATATGGACCCCACCGATAATACCTTTCAACTCCAACACGATCTCATTGTGCTTGACGGGAACACGCTTAGCGTACATGCTAAGTATTCGACCGTTATATATATTGTGGACTTGCTACGGCAAAATGGGGCACTAGAGCATTTTCGAATAGGCCCCTTCGGATACATGGTGGATCTCCCCCTTTACCGTGGAGCGTACTATGCCCGGCTACCTTGCATATCTTGAGACGGGAGGTCATTTTGGAGGTTGCTCGACCCGATGAGATGCGGTTCTTTATTGGGTTCCCAATTACACCCACTGGGTCTCCAGGAGTACGCTCTCCTCACCGATCTACATTATGGGATAGTAGACTGACGTATTATTGAGAGGCCACCAACAACAGATTCTACCATGGTTTGATTGATTAGGATCAATCCAGTTACTCCGGATGTGGTCTTGAAGAGGTGGCAAGCTATGGCAATGGGACAACAGTCAATTGATGATGGCCTCAGACTAGCATACGACATCATCATAGGTCACTGGATATTCACCCGAAAGTCCACTGTAGTCATCCCCTTTTATGTATCGAGGAATTTAGACAATCTGAAGGCTATAGAGTCGTTCCCATGGGAAACAATTGGGTGGAGCATGATGGTGCACTCCTATCGACAGACCATCTTGGAGAATGCCCCGAAGAGACATTTGTACTTCAACTCTTGGTTGTCGCTGGTAAGTTTTCATATTATGCACATTAGTATATCAATGGTGTTTTTTAGACTCTCTAAATACTGATGTGAAATTCTTTTTAATCTTTAATTAGTGGTGGACGCCCATAACATCTTTAATTAGTTCTCAACTATGTAAGGACGCCCAGGATGCGGCTAGACTTGCCGTTCCCACGTAGATCCATGATGCCCGAGGTACCTCTCCCTTCGATAACCCTGTCTTGGCATCGACGTCCCCTGGACCCCATTACTTGATGAGGTAAGTGAATACCTTATCAATGTTCACTTTCATTTTAAATTAGTTAGTATCACTAAATTAAAGTGCCAATTATAGGCATGTGCTAGCTCCCTGTACATCAAGGCAAAGCGGCAGCAGCAGTACTGGGCCGATTTCGGCAGTATCCCCCATATTGCACCAAGATGCTGGGGTAATTATGTGCCCCGCTCGTTCTGGGAAGCTTGCGGACAAGGATTGTCGGTTCCACAGATTGATCAAGTTAGATTAATCACAATTTTCAAAATTTACCTTAATTTTGTATAATGCTAAATATAACTATCATAATTACTTTACTTTATTTTATTTTAGATCCCACGTCCCGATGGAGATTCGACTGAGGAGAGGTTTGATCAAGATATTTCAATCAGTCCAACAAGATTCGATACGATCTGGCGGATGGTATATATCTTATGAGATTTTATGTTATTGCAGTAGATTAGTCAATGTTATTGAATGTGATTATAATTACTTTTCTGGTTTGCTTGGCTTGTGATTAGATTACGAGTCCGCGTATCAAGGCCACACGGTTAAGCCTTTCGGCTGAGGACCAAACAAGCAGACATCCATCTCCCAGCCAGACTCGAAAGAAAAGGAGTCGATGTCAGGTATGTATCTCTTCCTATTTAAATAAAACCTAATCATACTAAGTTTCATAATTATAGTCTCCTACGATGGTCGATCTACCCATGGCCAGGGTCGAGGTCCTTTTGCATTAGTATGAGGATCGAGCCATCCAAAGGCATGACCTGGTCCTCGAAAGGCTCACGCACATCGAGGCAACACAGGATGTGGTCCTCGACCGACTCACGCATATCAAGCATCTTCTCAATAGGCTGGAAAGGGATAACAGTCGTTGAGATGCTCCACCACTACATGCTTTCCTTCCCGAGAGCCAGCTATGCCCATGCCTTAGGCGATTACGCACTCCATCGACGTCCTAGTCTGGCCAATAGCCACCCCCCGCCCGGCATCTCCCATTATCCCCGATGACACCACCTAGATAAATTTTGGGTCGTAAATCTGTATTCATTTCAGTTATTGTTTTTATCTAATTTTTAATTTTCAAATGGTTACTCTCTTTTTAATAATAGATCGATGCACCAATCAGTCGGGAAGAGGATCCAGCCCCTACACCGGCCCCAGCATCTCCCATAGTCCTCGAGGACACCACTCAAGTAAATCTTGGGTCGTAAATTCGTAAATTTTAGTCTCTATTACTCGTTCATTTAATTATTTTTTAATAATTGTTTTGTACATTTTATTAGGAGCTAGGTCGTACACGTCGGGCCAAGGCCCCAACTGCAAGCGTACGATCCCCTTTCACCAACCTGGCTCATCATATCGAGTCATTGAGACCAATGAAGAAGCCAGGGATGACTCGAATGTTGGAGATGAGGAGGGAGATTCCTCCTACTGTGGAGGTGCGAGGGGTCCAGGGGGAATTCCTGCTCCCATGGTGGACCCCTACACCCTCAACATGGCACGGTTGGATGCCTTCTGCAGCATCGGAGGTTCAGAGAGGTAATTCACTTTCTTTTTATGATTAATTTTCATTTTATAACTTTCTCATTTTATAGTCTAACTAAATTTTTGTGATAGGCTCTCGATCGGGGGGCCTATCATTTGTCGAGGATGACATTGAGTATGTCAGATCCATATCGGACTTCGTCGAGGACAATCATGTAAAACAGTTTATTAGGGGGTTGCAGAGAGCGACGTGGGAGACCTCATCACTTTACCATTACCAAGGCCCCTTCGCACTCACTCGGACATACCTTTATGTGCATAATTAAAAATAGTATTGATCTCTATTTAATTTACTCAAGTTACAACATCGATTTTTAACTAACTCAAATTACAAAGTATTCTTCGATTTGCGTGGGACCAGACCAAGGCATCTCAAGCGGAACCGAGGGCCTACGAGTTCGATGCCTTTGTCATTAGCTGGGTCGGGGGAGATGAAGACATGGGAGAGGTAACATGGTGGGAGACAAAGGAGGTATTTCACTTCATTTTCTACAAAACTTTTGGTTTAAACTATGATTTATTTAATAGTAATTGATTCAATATTTATATTGTGTATATAGATATTGAAGCCCTGTTGCTATCACGAGCACCGGGTGTTACTTCGAGTTTCACTGCCCAAGTCTCGGATCACGTTGTATGATCGAAACCATTATCTGATGCGAAGGCCTCTCGATTTTTCTTGATGGAGCCAGTCTATTCGATGTTTTCACGATTATTGCAGCATGCCAGCTTTTATGATAGGATGGGATGGCCCCTGACTCAGAGGTTCACTGCGGCTTTTCTTGACCCCCACTACCCCCCCCCCAATGCAGCGGAACACTCCATCCCTATTCAGCAAGACAAGGCTAGCTGCGACGCTTATGTCTATTACTATGACACAACTAATGCACGGGGGTGTGTTAAGGAGATGACCCGCTTACCTTGTGTAGTCCCTATGGCGTAGCGCCTTATTGATGAGATGGCCTGAATCATGCTGCAGTGGAGCAATTTGTGGATGCAGTCTTAGATTTTTTTTTTTTTTTGTTGTTTTATATTGTAAATAATACATTAAGGATAATTGTATATTATGTAAATTATATATGATATTGAAGACTTCCATTGTATGTTAATTCTAGAACATGTAATTTTGCTAAATGGTAACTTCCACATAAAATTAACTAAAAGATTAAAGTTTGAGGACTGAATTGTACAATAACTCTAATAAATCAATTCTAAATACAAAATAAAACCAATTATATAAACATATATATATATATATATATTTGTTTTTGTTACTAGGAAACTTTCAATCCAACATACCGATTATATTGTTAAAAGTAATTGGATTTTCTAAGTGATCCATTGCGTTCACTTTTTTGGATTTTTTATTTTATCATCATTTTCTAGTAATTTAACGATGTATAGTTTTTCGACTGCATGGCACTGCAGTTAACTCAGTATGTCAGTAATGTATAAATTTTCCAAAGGCATCGTAATGGATTCGATTGGTTTGACAAATAACAATAACAGTGACGCAGCTACCATTCAAAATGCTCAGTGCAGACTGAAACTGAGACAGCTTCTTCTTCACTTCTGCTTCATCGAAGCTCACCTTCCAAGTGTGATTTTACAATGTACTTAACGATTACGATTTTTATAATGTATGCTTGTACCAAAATGCATTATGACACCGTTTTACAGTTCGAAATGCACCGAATGCATGTGTTGTTTAACTTTGATTTTGTATTTGTTGAAAGTATAGATTAAACTGTGTTGTGTTCGATTGAATACTAAAATGAGAGGTAAAAAAAAATCTATGCTCCGAAAAGATTTATGTAAGTCTCAAAATGACTACTGTGTTCGCGAAATATATAGTGTGTCTCGCAATGTCTTTCTTGTGGCTCTAAATGTCTTTTGTGTGTCTCGAAATGCATATTGTGTCTCGCAATTCCTTTTTGTGGCTCGAATTTCTATTGTGTCTCGAAATGCATATTCTTGTGTCTCGAAATCACCAATCCAAGTGTCAAAATGGGTTTTCACATTTCTTTTCCTGATGTGCTTGTTATAATTTTTTTTTCCAATTTCACAATTGCAGAAGAAGAATAAGAGATATGATTGAGAATGGAGTTGAAAGAGATTGGGCCAATCTTCCCACTGAATTGTTAGAGTTGATTGTTTCGAAGCTCTGGATTGTTGATGTAGAAAATGTCCAGTTAACATTTACTTTATGGAACAAAGCAAGGCTTATAAAGTTGCCTATTTTGCTCATGGTTGAAGCGAAGGATCGCTTTTGTCAGATGGTTTTGTATCTAGGTGGGCTAATGTAGTATGCCTTCAAGATTAAGATATGAAGTAGAAATGTAAGATGTTAGTATTGGTTCTCTTCAAAATTTGAAAAGCTTTTATTGGAATCATAATTGATATTCTGTTGGATTTTGTTGCAAATGGTGTTAGATGTAGCTTCTGTGCTGTGTTCAAACAAACTAGACGATCATGGCCTTGATTCAATGACAAACATACAATTTAAATTAAATGACAAATTCACTATTTGTTTAAATAATAACATTTACATGCTATGAACCGTGTCAACATTGATATTGCTGGCATAAAAATCCACACCCTCCACAGACATATTGACATCAATGTTAATAAAATTTGTCCCGAAGTTTCCCATCGAGTACCCCCTGCGGACTCGAGATTGTTGTGTGGAATTTGGATCAAATATGGGCACTTCATGATTTAATTCAGGCGATGTTGGATCATTTTCTTTGAGATGTGGGGCTTCTGTGTCGTGAGCATTTGGACAGGTGAGACGATTATGTCCTTTTCTCTTGCATATTTTACACGTTTTTCTTCAACGGTATTGTTCATTTCGAGAGAGGAAGCGAGCCTCTTGTGGTCTTCCGACAGACCTTTTGCCAATAGGAGGATTGACAACCACATCATCCATACTTGTAATTGAATTCAAAGACGAACACAAGGGCACAGGCTGTATCGAAGGTGCATATGCCATCCTCAATTTTTCCATGTCAAATTAATGACCACGACATAGATTGTAATAATGAACCTCATTTTAAATATAAAAAAGAATTAAGGTAAATGAGTTGTGGAAATATCTAATTACATGCTTAGAGAATTTTATATATATATATATATCTTTGACTCACGAAATTCCAATAGTGAGTCACGAAATTGAATAGTATGTCTCGAAATTGAGTATGTCATGAAATGGACCAAAAATTTACCTAGCAACAACAATGACATGTTTGCAGGGTATATCTTCCACTTCCCATCTCTGAAATCCATAGGTCTTCTAGATGATATCCACTACAACATTTGCTTCCTTTGGTAGATTTCCTTCGATATATTCCTCTTTATTTCGAATGGATGTAGTTCGCAGTCTTTCTAGGCCGACCTTCACAGCTTCTTTCTCAATTCTTTCCACAGCTCACTTGGTGATAATATCTGACATTGTAGCTATCGCTGCATTTGTTGAACTAATCCTGACACAAACTCCTACAAAACTTATTTGTAAACGTAATGGGCAACTTTCGAGCTTTCTTGATTGCTTGGTTGAAGGACTCCACGATATTACTCGTCATTTGGTTATAGCTATTGTTTTTACAATATTCACGTGACCAACCCGAGCATCCTACCTCAACATCCAACCAACGATGAACTCCGAGGTGCATATCTTTAATGTCTCTAAAGTGGAAGTCACATGTCCGCTCTTCATAGGTATATGACACATTTTTAAAAAGGATTGCAACTCAAGGATTTTTGCATTTTGTCTTTAAGTTTTCCTTCAGATGTCGATAGCAAAAGGCATGTGGAACCTCGGGATATACTGTCCTCACTACATGTAGTATGAATTTGTGTCGATCAGATACAATAACCAAATCATCCTGAAATCCATATGCAGTCTAGAATCTTCTCAAGAACCACTCCCATGAATCATTGCCCTCCTCCTCGCCAAACCTAAAAGCAAGGGGGAAAGTTTGTCTGTTTCCATCCGCACAAACAACTGCATATATTTTACCCGCACATGCACTTTTAAGTGGGTTGCATCTATGATAATTATGGTCCTCTTGTACTAGAAACCCTCAATTGAAGGACCAAGTGCACAGAATGACCTTAGAAACTGCTCATCTCACGTCTGTATACTGATCACCATCCCTAGCATTACAAGCTCCAATAGGTGGAGGTATGGTGGTAGCTCTCTGTACGAGTTTTCTAAAGTTCTATAAGCTATGTCTTTTGCATGTTGTAAAGATCGCCAATCCTTGGTGTATCAGAACTTCACACCATAATTCTCGTGCATGTCTTAAATCACATTTTTGGGGGTGTGATTAGCACTGGGGAGTTTACCAGTGTACATACGACCAATCGTCGTTGAACTTACACTCTTGTTTTTGCTTTGTTGTATAGTTTGGACACAAGTGTGAGTCGAAACAAACTTGTGAATAACCAAATTTGGCATCCAGCTCTATACTGTGCACATATCATGAAAGTACAGTCTTTTTTATTCTTATATCATGCCTCAAATCTTCCTTTATTCGAACTTATCAAGTGATATAGAAATCAGTTATCAAATAAATAGTCACTAACTGCTGCTACCAATTCTTCTTTATTGTTAAAGACTAGATCCTTTCCTACAAAATCCATTGGTGGAACATCTTCGTCTTCCGAAAAATGCACCTCTTCTTTGTCATTAGAGACCATTTTTGTGAACTAAGTAGAAGGCTTAGGTATAAATTGCTCAAATGGAGTCACCTGTCTTATCCCATCTTGGAAGTTGTCATCATCATCATCAGCCTCAACGTTGCGAATATGTTCTTCATCGTATTCATAATTATCATCTATGCGAATATATCCAGATATCCTTGCTTCATCATCCACATCAATAAATTCCTCCCTTACATGATCATTTAGACTGGATGGACAATTACGGCCAATATCACCACCAATGCCACCCTCGTAAATTCTTTGAATTTTGTTCACAACCACAACTTTAGGATCCCCTGCCCCCTTCAAATACATGATGCCATACATGTCTTCAATATCTATTAATTTCAAACTTCTATCACAAAATTTAGAAGCAATTGACATTTGTATGTCAAATTAGTTTAAGTTAATCTTCATGAAGTTGCCATAGTTCTCCTAAAGTCTTCATAGTTCACTTCGAATGGTAAGACTAGCGCACACACCCTTCCACTTAGAGAACCCTTTTGAATAGCAATTCTAATGTTATCCATTTTTGCAAACAACATAGAGAAACCTATTAAAAAAATGACTATTAAGGTCTCAAAATACCCTATCTTAGGTCTCAAAACCCTAATCAGTCTTGAAAATCCTCAAATCAGGTCTTGAAATACCTTTATCTCAACTCTCGAAATCTCCAACTCAGGTCTCGAACTTACTCAAGTATCGAAAGCCCGCTATTAGAGTCTCGAAATCCCCAACTCAAGTCTCGAAATGCCCTTATCTCAAGTCTCGAAATCACCAACTTAAGTCTCGAACTTACTTTAAGTCTTAAAAGCCCCCCACTCAAGTCTCGAAATCAATATAGCAAGGTACAAAATTTACTCACTTTGACCAAAATCTCAGCAATCCCACCTTCCTTCCTTCCTTCCTCCTACTACTACCCAAATTTGCCCCAAAAAAACAATACAGGACGAACAAACCCAAACTTCCAAACACCAAAGAAAAAAAATAACAAAGAAACAAACCGAACAATGTATCTTCGAACACCTCCTACCTTTGTCTTCTTGATTTCGAAAAACAAAAATCACCAACATAACGACCGAACATAATAAAAAACTGATTTTTTTTCTCTCTCACTGACAAGGAAATGGTTCTTTGAGCAATTTCTTTAGCTATGGTTTGAAACTTCTGATCAAATGAATGATATTTGTTGTGGTTTCTTTAATTCATATTACAGGTAGTTAAAGGAGAATAAATGTCAAGTTTTGATTTTTTTTTTTTTAATTAAAAGTCAAAATGAGTATAGAATGAAAAGTTAACTTTAAATATGAGTATTGTATAAAATATTGTGAGGATTTGGATAAATAAAAAATAATTGTTTCAATTTGGATAAAAATGAGCCCCTATGTATTATACTGACAAAAAGAAAGTCTAGAGTCACGTATTTCCACCAATTGCGGTAATTTTGGTGAAAAAGATTAGGGTTTTTCGAAGCTTAAGGAAGGCTGAAAAAAAAGTGCCGAAATGACATCAATTGTTTCCATTAATTGCGCTTGCGGTTCTCACAAGGATTACTGAAGACAGGAAAAATAATTGCAGAAAACAAGAAGTCAATCTTCAAAGCTAACGGTTTTGGAATCAATATGGTAGTCGATTTGATGGAGTGCAGGAAACCCTCAGAGAGAAGCAGCACAGAGAGGCATCGCGCCTGGTATGTTTAGTTTTTTAATCAGATTTTTTAACAATACCTTAATGTATCGCAAGGTGGTTTTTTGATCCTCCGATGGGACGACAGCTCCTCAATCAATTTGTTGACAGGAAGAAAGCTTCGTCTTCTGTTGTCCTGGATTCCATAGTTTTGTTTCCATGTCGCTGCAAGAAACTGAGTTTTGTAGGCAAAAGATTAGTGATGATCGATTTCATTTGCTTGATTTCTCAAATTAGTTCAAGTCTTCTTCCATTTATGAACTGCTTCATTTCATGAATTCTACTCTCTTCAATCTCAAGAATCTTCTCTGCTTTAAAGAAGGCTTGATTGTTTCTGTCTGGATGCAAATCAAAGTTCTGATCAAGAAGATAAGAATGTTCAGAGAGTTTGTGAAGTCTACTGAAGATATGTTCTTCTTCAGTCTTGATCTTGAAGAGTGAGCTTCCAAGTTGACAATTATATTAGTTCTGTGCTAATAGAATTGCTGAAGCCGAAGGTTTTGTCAACCATTGTATGTGAGCATTTTTCAATTTTCATATTTTATCTTTTGATTTTTTTATTTTTTTTTTAAAATTCCCTCATAAGCACAGTGGTGTGGATTGGAAAGATTTCGACCTCTCCGATTTTGCCCGAATATACTCCGGTAATATTCTTCCATTCTCCTATTTATTTGAATTTTTTCCATATATTTGTTTCCTCAATGATATTGGTTTTCTATCTCATGCTGACAAAGGTCCCTGGGGTGAAATCTATCATTTCCAAACTAAGCAATATTCAAGTCGATCTGTTTGTTGACCATGGTGACTTATTTTTGGAGGTAGTATCTATGATTGTAGTTGTAATATTGTTGCCAATCTATTGGGAATTGCAATTTTCATTTGGACTGTGTTTTGAATTCATTAGGATGGCCTTTTCATGAGCAATGAAATATTAGTAACTTTTTTCTTGGTTTACTGAATCATGCTAGCTATCTAGCATTGATATACACAAAGACCAAGAAAAGTTTGTGTTTCATTCCAGAATTTAATTTATTTTATGAACTGCAATGGGATATCTCATGGCACCTGCATTCTTTTGGTTCTTCTACAAGGCCTCTCCTGATCTAGAAGGTCATACAGGAGATTATCCCGCCCCTTATGCTTAACGTATCGAGGAATATCTGAAGCATTTTAAGAAGAGGTATAGGATTTATGGATTTGTCCCAAATCCCATGTGCATGGCAATTCCATTCTACATTGGTGGTTATTTCACTGTGGATATGTGTGTGGGAAGTCTCATTATGTTCATTTGAGAGATGAAAAACAAGATTAAGGCAAGAGATTTTGGACCAACAGTGGCATCTGGGCTAATTTGTGGGGAGTCATTGTGGAGTGTTCCTGCAGCAATACTTGCTCGAGCTGGTGTGCATCCTTTACTGTACATGAACTTTACAAAAGGTGAATGATCTGAGGAAGAGATTATGGCCCCGTTTGCTTTGGCTTTGGCAAAAAACACTTATTTTGTTCCGATAAGTAATTAGAAATGAAAGAATAATTTGATAAAAATGAGAATTATCTTGTTTTAAAAATGAGAGAAAATAAGAAGAAAAAAATTAAGGAAAGTTAATATAAAGTTGGAGAATATTTTTTTTACATTTTAGTTTAGAAAATAAGTCAAATTTTGATTTATTTCTCAACTTGTGCTTTTTGTTCAAAAGCATTAAAAAAAAGATTTTCTTTTATCTAAGTGCTTTTTTTAAGCCAAAACAAACAGGGCTATATATATTGTTTCATTCATTCTCTGAAATTTGTAATTATAAATTAATAATGAAAATTTTGTAATTATTTTGATGTTTAGTTTAAATTAATATTTTATAATAAAAAACTTTTCACACCTTTAATAACATTTGACATTATATACATACATGTTGCTCATCTGAGCGGGATTAATGCTAGTATTGTCATGAATGGCTCAGCCCAAAAAATGTTGCTGACTTAAGGTTTACTATCTAATTATCTAACATGATTAGTGGATTCCAAATCAACCCAATTACTTGGAAATTCACGCGTTGCAAGGGGTACATTATTATTACTAATGTGTTTACTTTTAAAAAATATTATTAAAATTTGTTATATTTATTTTAAAATTAAAACGGGGGAGTTCATTCCTATTTAATTTGGTAACTTTCGTTAATGTAATTTTATATATATATATATATATATATATATATATATGAGTTTATTAGTTTTAATTGTATATTAAAACGTTCATAAGTAAAATTATATTAATTTAATTTAATACAATGTATTAAAATGTTCTATCCTTTAGATATAACTCTTAAAAATAACAAATTTAGTGATTCATGGCGTTATTGTACAATTCAATCCTCAAACTCTATCTTTTTTAAAGTTTTGGTCCTTTAATTTATTATTATTTATATTATTTTTGGGTCATTATCATCTCTAAATAATATATGATTGGATATTTTGATCTTTTTGACCGAATTCTTTAAAAAAAAAAAAATCTTCGAATTTTGAAATCAATTTTAAGGACGATAAAGGTCAAAAAAAAAAACTTTAAGGATGATAAAGGCTAAAAAAAATTAAGGAGACAAGGTTTCATAAGGGTAAAGTTTGAGAATTAAATTGTACAATAACGCTATGAAATAAATGTAGCAAAAAAATTAATAATGATAGAAATCGTATTATATAAGTAATAACATAAACTTGAGGGGACCTGCATCGTAAGAAAATAATACTTCATTATTTAATTTGAATTTTATTAGAAATCAAATAAATCCTTGATATACATTTTAATTTTAGTAAATTCATAAATTGTAAATAAAATTTAACACTTATTTATTTATAACTATTAGTTTGAATTCAACTAGCCTGACATCCCAGCATTGCACATGGTGAGTGCATCCCGATATGATTGACAACAATTGAGTAAAGATGCGATGTTTTATTATATTATGTGATGTTGATCAAATTAAATTTAAAAATTCTCAATAATTAAATATATCATAATTCATTACTAAAATTTAAATAGAAATGTTGGATTTGCTTGAATCCAAATATCTATTACAAATATATAATTTTTTTTTTCAATTACCAAGTTTTTTATAGCAAATTAGATTTAACTATTTAAATGGTTGTTTCACATATTTAAAGAAATATCTAAATTGATTGTATTATTACACATTAAACATTATCCCTCCCTTTCTAAAATTTAACAGCATTTTTAAATTGCACAATGTTTAGCCAAAAGAGTAGTTTTTTGGATCAATTTAACCTTGGCATATGCGGAATGTTCAAAACAACCTGTACATAAACTAAAGGTACGGGTTGTTTGTCTATAGTGGAATTCATACTTCTTTTGAAAACACTCCATCTCCACCACTATTGTAATTGCCCATACCGCATTGCCCACTACTATAACAGCATCATACTTCTTGAAAACCATCATCTGTCACATTCCCGTCATTCTCATCATCTTCTGATGTGATTTCCTTAGAAGGTTGAAACTTAGATATCACACAAATAAGAAAACCAAATCAAAGTGTAAAGAAAGGAATCATCAAAGAATTGTTTGAGAGAAATGGGAAGACCTTTGTAGAATAATCCACAACAACCAACCTCTTGATTTGTATGGACTATTCAATTCCTTCACCCAAAATAATTGAATGCCCAAAGTTTAGTGACTAAGAACCCTAAAGAGGAAGTTTTAAGAACACTTCACAAAGACCAAATTGATCTTGTGTTGAAAGGGGTTTCCAAAAGGGAAGCTGGTTTTTTTTTTTTTTTTTTAGTCTAAGTTGAATGCCTTAATGCCTGAAACAAAGAGGGTATTTATACTACTAAAACCCTAAACTAACTTAACCAAATGTTTAAGAGAAATATCTGCAAACTTACAAGAAAGAAAAAGCTGAAAAAGGAAGGAAAAACTCTGCGTGTAGCTGGACTTGGCCCTCAACCGATGCCTGTGATTGCATCGGTTGAGGCACCTGTTCTTTTTTTTCTTGGCTCCTGATTTGCACATAATTATGCTAAGTTTTATGATCTTTTTATGTCATTATCTTATGTAACTTAGCTTAATTATGTTA
>JAOXNR010028551.1:0-23416 GCA_028571225.1 Parsonsia alboflavescens | reverse complement strand
GATAATAGAGACTTTGTATATCTTTTTAATCTTATTCTACGATAATATAACGACTATTATTGTTTTCATATACTGTTCTCTTCCTGTATACTATTTACAAAAAAAAAATGAAAAATGAAAAAAAAAAAGAAAAGAAAGGAAAGAAAAGAAAAGAAGAGAAGATTTTAAAATGAATGGAAAAAGAATACTTGAGACCAGAACCAGATTTTTCTAAACTACCTTTAGATATTTTGGAATTGGTAATCTATAAATTATTTGTCATTGATAGACAATCTTTTCAGCTGGTATGCCATAGTTGGGATATCGCTGTAAGATCATATAAATTGCATTAGACCTCTTACTATAAAGATTTACAAAAAATATAAAGAACAGATTAAGAAAGAAAAAATAGATTATATATCTTTTCAATATAAAGTTTTAAATTTGAATACATATGAGTTCTGAAACAGAAAGAGATTTTTGCTAAATTACCAAACGATATATTGGAAACCATTGCTTCCATATTAATTTGAGATGATAGAAAACATTTTATCTGGGTGTGTCATGATTGGAATATAGCAGCCAGATCTTATAACGAGCATAGATATTATTACAAACTAGAATTTTATCATGGAAGATATGATCAGTATTACTACTATGAAAAGAACCTAGACAATAACTTTTTGATTTCCGAAATTAAAATATGATAATAGACATAGATATAATGGTAATAAATGACCATGTTACATATTTGATTATAAAACAAGATAATATCAAGACTGTTAAGTATATTACTTGTATGATTTAGTTCATATACTTAGACAATAAACAATAATACAAATTACTTCAAAGACGTATTTCATTAATATAATAGTTTAGTACAGTCTTGATCTCATTCTAATGTGATTATTTGAATTAAGGCTGGAATTTCAACATCAATCTATCCAAACCCAAGAACATTCATAATATGAAATTTTGTCCAAGACTTCAATAAGAGATTCAAGCTAGTGACTAATGACCGTGATTGTCTTCCAATATGATCTATTAGTTTGGATTTCTTCAACCCAAATCAATTACCCTAGCCAAGCATTGATAAACCCTAAGGTTTTACTAAGAACCCTAGAAGAGCCCTAGCAACTTTTGGTCAAGTAACCCACTTGAATCCATTTGGAATTCAATCAAATTTCTGAAAAGTGTTTATCAAGTTAATTGTTCTAATGCAATACAAATGATGGACTATTTATTGGCTGAGCCCCAAACATGATTGGGGACTTAATTAGGCTCTTGAGCTAGCTTAGAACATAAAGGTAGCAACTAACAATAAGTAGAAAAGTCCAACTAAAGTCAAGATAACTAGGCTGCCAAAACAGAGGATAAAAACTGAAAAATTCTGGCAGTTTTTTCACCAACTGTGCAGCTCGTGCAGCCAAACTTCCAAGGCTTCAAATGGTTGATTTCTTCATTAAACACTCCTCCTCGATGTCTTCTAACATTCACATGTTGAACTCTTTTGTTGGTTCAGCCTCCATTGACGGTTGTGCTTCAAACAATGTTGTAAAGTCTAGCAAAGTCTCAACACATGCTGAAAGTTTCAGCCTTGTTCATTCAATTTTCCAACCTTGAAATGTCTTCTAATCTCCTATATAAGTCTTCATACTTGAATACATTACAAGGTTCTTCAACTTTCCAATCATCTTCAAGCATAACTTCTTCAATCTTGTCAAGAACTTCAAGTTGTTCTTCATTGTCTAGCCTCAATACCAACCTTGTTACTTTCATCCTCAAACTTCCATGCTCATACTTGAAATATTGATCTTTGTACAAGAACTCCCAATCATTATTAATATCATCTTCAATCCTCAACAAGTCTTTCTTCATTCTTGATCTTCCAAAATTGTATTTGAAATACAAGCTGTTGTACATAAACTCCTTTATTCCTTAAGCATCTTCATATGAGATCTTCCATGAATTATCCCATGCCATGTATGCTCCTTGATCTCCACCACATTCCGAACACAAAAAATTTCTTATGACAATTCAAAAAGAGTTCAGCCTTCATTGTTTGGTGGATCTTCATTGCTTAGCATCTCTTGAGAAGATGGGGAGGGCTTGGGGTTAGGGACAGAATACCATTGAGAAGTGGGGAAGAATTTTCATTACCTTGAGATGAGGGCATTTTAGGAGTAGTGTTTTCACCCTTCGAGTAGATTGGTTGGAGTGAATGGAGGAATTTTAAATATACTGGTTCCGTCATTATGATTCCTTTGAATCAATTCTTGATTTCCTTTGGGTTCCTCCTCTTCTTCCAATTCATTAGAAGATTTTGAGTCTTCATCTTCATAGCTAACCTAAATGGGTGAAGGATAGGTTTTACACATTTCTTCCTACTTCAAATCCTCCCCCCAAGATTATTCTTTTGATTAGATAAAAAGTCCTTCCAATCTCCACTTAGTTCGAATTCAAGGTGTTATGTCTTCACTTCAGATACGAAACTTTCAACCCCTAAATGAGCAAAGTTGTTTGTGACCCGACCCACATATTTTTGAATTTTGGAGACTTGAAAAAGTCACCAATCACTCTATTTTCCACTTCAGGCGAATTTTTTCCGTTCGGGTTCATACCAAAGGAGATTCTTTTTAGCAATGACCTCCCGCTTATCCCTATAAGGCTTCAAATGAACATTTTCGACTTCAAGTTTTTTCTTTTCTTCTTCCAATCTCTTAAAAACAACAAACTATCCGGCTTGAAGATTCTCAACCTTTTCATGTTTTTTCTTCTCTTCTTCTCTTTTCTATTTTCTATTTTTTGTTTTCTTGAAGCAGCATTTTTCTGTTGTCCTCCAGTCCATCAAGCATCCTACCTATTTTCTGGTTAACAGAAAATGCCTAAAGGAAAAATAGAATATAAGGAATATTCGACCAAAATTATTAATTAACATATAAAATGTAACACTTACTTGTACATTCTTCAGATGAAAATTTCTCTTCAAATTGGCAAAGTTTAGTTTATTCATAAACCACAATTCTCCATCAGGGAGTCAATGCTAAATAAATTCTTACCATTCCGAATAGTCCAATTCAGAACAAAAACTTCGAAATTGATTTCATCTGTTTCTTCTAAGTTGATTTCTTTGCTTACTTTCTCCTTGCCTTTACACTTTTTATGAGCCTTTTCATTTGTTGAAGGCTTAGTTTCTTTTCTCTTTCGAGAAACATGCTCAGATGGCTCTTCAATTTGAATACCTGCATTGTTTAATTTCTTCTACACACCTTTTTCATTAGGTTTTACCTTTAGGCCTTAGCCTTGTCATGGGCTTGTCTACTCATTTTATTTTATTTTTTTTTCTGATTGACCCTTCAAGTTTTCAACCTTTTTCTTCTGAGATTTTTCTTTTTCTTTCTGAGCTTTTTTCTTTGCAAATTGACAAAGTATATAAAATGTATTACAGATACATGTTTCAAAACTATACCTCTTGTCCTTTTTTACTTCGTTGCAAGAATATAAGAATATACATTACCCGCAGCTACTCTCACTGCTTGTGCTTTCTTGGCCACCACATCAGTTAAAAATTGCTTTCCTAAAAAGAAAACAAATATTTAGAAAAAATCATAGGGAAAACATCTTAAGCAAAAATACAATAATAAGAAGAGCTAATATATACTTAATTTGACATAGTCAAATTCTCCCATCTCCACCCTATAGTCAAATTCTTCCATCTCCACCCTTTAGTTCCTATTTGAACATGGTTATATTTGTATATTCTCTTTTTAAGTGCTCATATTCCATAGGTGGCTTATTGTTAAGGGATTTTCTAAAATTCCATGGATACCTTAATTTTAAAACACTGAGATCTCGAGCATCCAAAAATTTATATTTCCAATCATGAATAGAACTTGGACCTTTATAAATATTGGTATGGTTGGATCGCTTTTAATAGTAGAAAAACCCTCTCCCCTCCTTCGTCTTAATCCTTTGATAGACCATAAAAAGTTTTCTCCACAATTCAAATTACAAGTAAGCTCACACACTCTACAAGAAAGAATAAAACTATGGTATATCTAAAAAAATTAGAGTTCAGTTGCCCTAATTGAATCCTAAAAACTTTCAGAATATCCAAGAAGATGGGATGTAAAGGAAACCTCAAACTAGCCATAAAATGTACTATATATGTAGTCATATAGGTGTTTATAAATTTTTCCCAATTCCTCATTAGCAATAATTTCACAACTTGGAGGAATATTGAAATCAGACCTAAATTTTTCAACATGACAAAAAACACTTCGGATAGTCAAATATTGAGGTTTGATTTTATTCAACCCTTCATCACAACCAGCATGTGAATTATCATTTGAACCCTCAACAATAATTTGCGTAGGTGGTGTATAATCTGTCACCCTTCGATTATCAATCTCATCAAAAAACGGATAATCTACATTTTTAGATCCTAAAGAATATCTAATTCCATGATATTTGGCTTTCTAGTGACTTGCCTCATTCACCGTCCTGAACCTTTCTACATCCTCTTGAACATTGATGATATCCTCATCACTAACCCTATTTACCACAATAGCTGAACTACTAACTATTTAGTCACCTAAACAACTAAACATGATAAAATAATCGAATGGAAGATCAAAGTAAATGCATCGAAAGCCATATGTCAGTTTTGTGAAGAACACTTGACAAAACTTTGAATACAAGTTCAAAACTTGTGAACTTTACCAGATTTGATATGATTTCGACAAGCTAGACCCGACACAAATATGAAACTTTGCCCCAAACGATTATGAGATTTTGATGCTTGAATGCATATTGACTAGACGTTGGTTCCCAAGCATAGAGCAATATCTCCAAAAGGGTGATGTCACGAACAAACCAAGCTAAATTGTTTGATAACTCTAGAGTTCAATGAAGAACTAAATAAGATAGAGAATGATCCCAAATCTCAAAATATATTGATAAGAAACTTATTCTTGAATAATACATGACACCCCTATTGAAAACTATTACAAGATACCTAATTTGAATAAAACTGATTGATGCGGCACAAAAGGGAACACCGAGTCACCCAAAAACCATGATGACGTAAATGACTGCAACTTGAGAAGAAAAGAGAGATAGTCATCCCAGGTGGGCTATGCCCGGGGAAGAGCTCCAGTGCCTTAGTCACTATTTCGAGAGTAATCGAGTGTAAATCATTCTCTAGAGGTCTGTTCTCCTTTTCTTGTAGATTGTTTATGATTTGATTATATAAAAGAGATCAATTACCTCCTTCATTTGGACTCTGCTATTACTTGACAGTAGGCAATTAGGATAGTTGTGCGATTGTAGAATTCCGCCAACTGCTCATAGAATTGTGGACTTTCCTTTGGTTGGGATATCTTGCCATTCATGTCTTTGTTCAGAGTTGAGAGCTTGCTAACCGACCTCTAAACCAACTTTGAGACCTTCTCGTGGACATCGAGGGTCTCAGCTATCTCTTCTGGGAGGTCACGCCGAGTGGTAGTAGGCTCATGGGAGATCTTAGGAGCCGTGCATATCTAGTCGTGGCATGGAAGATGTATGAGACGAGTTGGGCATTACCAGGTCATGGGCCGAGGTCTAGTGGTACCTCTCTCGAGCTCGGTTAGGAGGTCGGTGACCTTGGAGGTCGGTAGTAGTAGGCCACTTCCCACTTATCCATGTTAACTTCGTGAGTCTAACTTTCAGGTATTGAAGGTTGGGGTCTTGGGTCCAGTTGGGTTGACCTCTATACGGGTCTTGCCCGTTTATGTTGACTTGTCCGAGGCATACCCGTTTATGCCATCATTACCACCCTTTAGGCCCAGCGAGCTCGAAGGTCGTGGTGCCTAAATTACCATCTTAAAGTCGTGGCTGCTAATGGGTACGTGGATTAATGGTAATGAACAGTTTTGGGATACCTTTCCATTTTAGTCTCTAGTAGAGAGCTGCAAGTTGGCTTTCAAATTTTTTGACCTCAAGTAGAGTTGTGCACACTTGGTTGCAACATTGAAGGTATATGAGCCAGATTGGGGCTCACTGGGTGGCAGGTCGTGGTCCAGTGAGACCTTTTTTGTGCTTATGTTGTATGTCCATGACCTAGGAGGTCCCTACCCGCCTGTTCCTTAGGACTTGCAGGTCTAACTTTTAGGTATTAAGACATTACCATGTCTAAATCGAGAGTCTGACTATCAGGCATTAGGAATTGCCATCTGTATGTCGAGGGGCTGACTGGGGCCTAACCTTCTGGCATTATGAATTGCCATATGTAGGTTGGGGTCCTTGAAAGGTCAGCTCGTTTCCTTATAACTGCTTGCGAGTTTGACCTTCAGGTATTAAGAACTACCATCTTTAGGTCACAACTCTTGGAAGGTCGAGCCGTTTTCTTGAAACTGCTATTTCTTGAAGGAGACATGTACTTCCAGTTTTGGAAAGCTGGCTGTTCGGTTTGAACTTGGAAGGTCGCCCTGGTTAATTCTAAAGAGACACTCCATTTTAGTTTTTGAGAAGGAACTGAAGCATTTCCTGTTTTGGAAAACTACGCTACTCAAAGAAATGAATCGTTTCTTGGCACATTAGGTTCTACCCAGCAACCCAATAGGTTCCTTATCTCATTTGAATCAGAAGTTTTTCAGAGGTTTGAGAGTTTACTTCAAACCTTTTTCTTATTTTTGCAGCAATTTCTTCCTGTTTTTGCTCTGAACCCCCTTTCTCTTTGGTGCAAGAAATTTCACAGAGATGTCTGTTACTTCTAATGCCACTTCTCCTTCTATAACTGATATGGTATATGGGGGATTATCCCCCAGTCTTTGTCCAGGCTCTTCATGTACTGAGTCTAGCCTATAACTTATCTAAGGTAGAGGCTAGTTCTGTGTCTTCTTCCCTTAACTTTGTCAATGTCTTTGAGATTGGTAGGGAAATGAAACAAGAAAGGGGCAACATTGTTGGTGCTGTAGAGGATGATAGTCCTTACAGAAAACGTGAGGGTAGTCCTCTACCTTTCCAGCCTGAGGGGAGGCATCCCTTTTCCTTTTCTTCATTCTTTGTTTTTTGATATCGTTTTCTTCTAGAATGTTCCTTTAGCTCCGTTCGTTTCAAACTCCCTTCGGGTTGTGGTTCCTTTTATAGCGACCTGTCACCTTCCAGTCTTCAGTAGGGGAGTGGAAAGCACACTTCTTTTTTGACCACCTTTCAAAAAATTTGGTCCAGAGATATCTGGGTTGGAATCTAAACTGTTCCTTTTTCAACGAGCTCCCTGATTTGACCAGTGATCAGGTCGGACAAAGGGACTTCTTGATAGGGTTGGCTAACTCTGGTAGGGCCAATGTTGGATGCACCTCCCCAATCTGGTCTAAGTTTTTTCTTAATGCTGCTGGACTAGGAAAAGGAGCACTCCGCAACCTCCCTTCGGCTAGGATAAGCTTGGGGATAACTATTTCCAGTAAGGAGCTTTCATGATTTTGTTTGGCTCTTTTTGTAATGCTCACTATTTCCCCATTTCATTTTGGCATCGATAAAGAACACGAACTAGCTCTACAAGTCTAATCCTACCGTAGCTCCCATTGGCGATGTTGGTGCTTTTTTCTCTATAGCATCTACTCCAGCCCTTGCTACTAAAATTTCAGTACCTTTGGGTGAAGGAAGACGGGATATTGTCTATAGGACTTGGGCTGCTTCCCAACAAAGAGCCAAGAGAGCTGAGATGCTGGGGATAACGTCCTCGGATACACCAATAGAGATCTTAAGCTCGTCCTCTTCCCCTTCTTTCTAGACAGTAGGGAAATAGAATAGGATGTTAATATTTGACTCTTTAAAATTCTTGCACCATACTTGAATATTTTCAAACATCTGTTTGTGGCCTCTGTTCTTATAACATCTTTATTTTTCTCAAATATCTTGCATTCATACTTACAGTATTCTATCCTTGTTCTGGCACTTTGAACTTGAGGCAAACAACATAAAAGTGAAATCTTGATAAGCTTTAGAAAATGACAAACTTATCTTTTATGCATGTCTTGCTCAAACTAAAAACTGGTAGGGTGGCTGAGGTCGCCATGATGCCTAGCACGGTCTTTTCAATCAACTTCCAAAGGTTTGCAATGTCTTAGTCAGCTTTAGGCATAGAACTTCTTTAGATGGAAAATGTTCCAAGGTCTTAGGAGTTATCTTCCTTCGAGATCAGTGAGCTTATAGCTCCCTCCTTTGTGGACTTCTTGGACTATGTGAGGTACTTCCCAGCTTTCTTGCAGCTTGGTCAGTTGACCTTATTTGCAAACATCTTACCTTTTGAGGACCATTTCTCCAACTGTGAAATGTCCTGTTTTCACTCTTTTGTTGAAAAAATTTGTGATTTGCCTTTTGTAGCTTCTATCAACTTCCATTGCTTTGTTTCTGACCTCTTCAAGGAGGTCGAGGTCTGCTCTTCTCTTTGTAACTTCTATCAGCTTCCATTGCTTTGTTTTTTACCTCTTCAAGGAGGTCGAGGTCTATCCTTCTCTCCTCCCTCGTTTAAGACTGAATTGTATTCAGTTAGTCTTAAAGACTTCATGCCAACCTCGACTGGCATCACTGCCTTTGCACCAAAGCATAGGTTGAATGGTGTTTCCCTTGTAACCTTTCTAGGTGTTGTTCTATATGCCCATAAAATGCTTGGAGTCTCATCTAGCCATGTAGGTTTCTAACCCTTTTTCTCAAGCTCGGTGAGTCTTTTCTTGAGTCCCTCAAGAATGGTTCTGTTTGTGACCTCAGTGAGCCGATTAGCTTGGGTATGAGCTACCGAAGTCAGAATCTGCTCGATATTCAAATTTTCCCGGAGTGTTTTAAATGGGTCGCCATTGAACTATCTTCCATTGTATGAAATTATAGCTTGGGGAATCTCGAACCTGCACACGATGTTTCTCCAGACAAAAGACTAGACTTTTGGTGATGAGATGGTTGCCATAGGCTTTGCGTCAACCTATTTGATAAAGTACTCCAAATTAACGATTAGGAATTGAACACCCCCCACTCCATTCAGGAATGGTCCTAAGATATAAATACCCCAAATATCAAAAGGTACTGATACGTTGATGGATTGATACCTTGTTGGTGGGGCATGTAATTTGTTCCCGTGCAACTGGCAGCTCGTGCATTTCTATATGCTCTTCTTGATGTCTGAAACCATTGAGGGCCAGTAATACCCTGTTCTCAGTATTTTCTTGGCCACGGTCTTTGCTCCTATGTGTGATCCACATATTCTACTGTGTACCTCTTCAATGACATATTGTCCTCTCTTTGACTTAGACATTTGAGTAATGGACAAGTATATGACCTCCTATATACCTTGTCATCTCCTATTGGGATGTAGTAAGGTGACCAATTGCGCACTTGGCGTGCTTCTTTTGGGTCTTGTGGGAGGTCACCATGTTTGAGGAATTTGTAGATTGGATATCTCCAGTCTGCTTGATCCTTTATGACCAAGCTTTCTTCTTGGTTTATGCTTGGAGAGTACAACTATTCCATCAATAGCTTTACATTAGTCTTGGCTATTTCCCGGTAGACTTTAGATAGTGCATCTGCCTTCGTGCTTTGTTCTTTGGGTATTTGCTTAATAAGGAAATCGTCAAGCTTAGATACGTTATCCCTTACTCTTCTGAGATATTTGAACATGTTGTCCTCCCTAGCTTCGTATTCTCTAGCGATCTGGCTGGCTATGACCCATGAATTGATTTTAACGTGCAATTTCTGCACCTTGAGATCTTTGATAAGTCTTAGGCTTGCTAAGAGAGCTTCATATTCGGATTCATTATTTGAGGTTGGGAAATGGTACGTCATAGAGCAAGGGATTCTCACTCCCACAGGGCTGATCAGTATTATTCCTACACCTGAATTTTCTTTTTCTTTGGACCCGTTTGTATACATTGTCCAGACGTTACTTTCACAGGTGCTTGTGAGCTCCAGTGGAGCCCTTGTGCATTCTTCTACAAAGTCTGAGAGAGATTGGGCTTTGATTACTTTCCTTTGCTCAAATTGAATTTAATATCATGAGAGCTTGAGTGACCACTTCATCGTCCTGCCCAACAGCTTGGGCCTGGGTAGAGCTTGTTTTTGTGGTAGATTGATTAATGCTCTTATAGGATAAGATTCAAAATATGGCTTTAATTTTCTTGTTGTAATGGTAATGAGGTACAAGAACTTTTCGAGGTCCGAATAACTAGTTTCAAGACCTCTGAGCAATCGATTTACATAATAAACAGGGAACAGCTGTCCTAACCTCTCGAGGTAATTGCTTTCTCTGTCGCAGTAAGATACATCGAGATTTCCTCTCCTGACCTCGGTGATACAAGTTGAGGGGTCATCCCAAGAAGTCTTTCAGCTTGCTGAAAGCTGCTTGGCAATCCTCGGTCCACTGGAAATCCTTTGGCTTCTTTATAACATCATAGAATATTTCTCTTTTGTCCTCCATTTTGCTAATGGAGCACCCCTATTACCAGCTTTCCTGCTAGACTTTGGACCTCCTTGATTTTTCTGGGAGGTTCCATGTCCAACAGTGCTTTTATCTTGTCTGGATTGGCATCAATGCTTCTTTCAGAGATCATGTAGCCTAGGAATTTACCTGTTGAAACTCCGAAGGTGCACTTTTCTAGGTTGAGCTTCATATGGGCAGCCTTCTGGGTCTGGAAATTTTCCTTGACGTCATCAACAAAATCTTTAGAGGTCCTAGACTTGATTACAATGTCGTCCACATAGACCTCTATGCTCCGCCTGAGCTGGTTCTTGAACACCTTATGCCTAGCTCGCTGGAATTCTGCCCCTGCATTTTTTCAGGCCAAACGGCATTTTTGAATAGCAGTAAGTCCCTACTTGTGTGATGAATGAGGTCCTTTAAATGTCTTCCATTACCATTGGGATTTGGTGGTACCTTTTGTATGCATCCAAGAATCATAGAAATTGATACCCAGCTATCGAGTCCACCATTTGATCTATACTTGGAAGTGGATAGGAGTCCTTGTGAAATTTTTATTTTCCACTACCGTTGGGATTTGGTGGTACCCTTTGTATGCATCCAAGATACACAACCATTGATACTCAGCTATCGAGTTCGCCATTTGATCTATACTTGGAAGTGGATAAGAGTCCTTCGGGCAAAATTTGTTCAGTATAGACAAGTCCACACACAACCTCCATGCCCCTTCTTTCTTTGGGACCACAACTGGGTCTGCCAGCCACTTGAGATACACCACCTCTTTCAAAATTCCTACATCGAGAAGAGCTTAGACTTCTCGGGCTATGACCTTGTTTCACTCGAGGGTGAAGGTCCTCTTCTCCTGCTTTACCGGCTTGACCCTTGGTTTGAGGCCGACCTTATGTTAAGCAATTTTCGGTCTACTCGCTTGAGGTCGCTAGGCTACCAAGCGAAGACTTTCAGATACTCTTGAAGGGAATCAACAGGTTTCCCTTTGACTCTGGGAGGTAACAACTCTCCAATCTTTATTAGTTTATCAGGGAATTCTAGGTTGAGGAACACCTTCTCTCTTCTGCCAGCTGCCTGGATTCAGTAATCATCATTCCCTTTCTGGAGGTTGATGCAGTTTTCCTTCTTGAGCTTGGGCTAGCCCTCTTTGTTACCTTTAGTGATGTAACATTCTGCTGCGAGCTGTCTGTCCAATTCTAAAACTATCCAAGTATCTCCAGCCTGGATTTTCATGCTGTAGTTTAGCAGAGAAATTTCTGCTTTCACACCCATGCCCTCCTTCTGCCTAAGATTGGGTTGTAGGTCCCAAGGTCATCGACCACCATCCAATCCATGACCTCGGTAACCTCCTTGTCATTCATGCGAACTATAGTTGGAACACAAACGATCTCATCCATGTAGGTCGTGCTGATATTAAAGCTTGTCAGAGTTGTGTCCAACCTTATCAATGAGCTGTTGTCTATCCCCATTTCGTCAAATGCCTTCCGGTATAAGACATTCACAACACTCCCAGTGCTTACAAAGATCTTGGGCACCAGGAAGTCTCCAATCTGGAGGGACACCATCAGTGGTTTTGAGTCGTCCCCTAGAGCTTGCTTTGACTTCCTTTCAGTAGCATTTATTTCTGCTACTGGAGTTCACTGATTTTGCGGGGCTGTCGGAGGTTGATTAGAAGGACCCAGGTTCTTTGCCAAGAACTCTTGCAAATGTCCCTCCTTGATTAGCCTCTCAATCTCGGGCTTGAGTTCAAAACAATACTCTATGCAATGGTCGTGGTCATTGTGATAGTGGCAAAACATGGATGGGTCTCTCTTGGCCACTGGACTCTTGAAAGGTCTTGGCAGCTTCATCATACCTCTCTTTTCCATGACCACCAGGATCTCGTCTCGTGAGGTCTATAGCGGAGTGGTCACCAGGTCAGGGATGGTCTCTCTTTTCTTGTCGGAAGTTCCTCCCTTTGTGTGAAGGTCCTTCTTGTCTCTTTTTGACGATGGGGGCCTTTTTAGTCTCCCTTTGTGGTTGAGGCAAAGTCAAGGATCTTCTTCTGGACAACTGTCTCCTCAGCTTTGATCAGTTTTTCTAATAGCATCTGCAACTCCTTGATGGTTTTTACTAGCTCCCCGGCCAACCTGAGAGCTACGTACCCCCCTTGCAAACCCTGTTTGAAGGTAGTGATATAGGTAGCATCGTTTTTCTGCTTGATCTCCGCTACTTCATCGTTAAAGCTACTGTAATATCTTCTTGTACTCTCTCCAGCTTTCTGCTTGATGTTGAAGTGGTTGTTGGTATCTTTCTTGCACCTCGTGCTCCTCTGATAATTTTTCAAGAACAGATCCTTCAGTTGTGTCCAGCTAGAGATGCTTGCCTCCGGGATGCCTTTAAACCAGGGTTGGACCTTTTTGGTTAGTGTCAACCTAAAGGCTTTGCATTTAACATGGTTAGGGTACTCAAGCATCTCCAAGTAAGACACATACTCGTCTATGTGCTGTAGTGGTTAGCCTGTGATATCAGATTTTACCTCCAAGTGTGGGGCTTTGAATCCTGGTGGCATCCGAGAGGTCCGGATGCTGTGGACAAACGACGAGGGCTCGGTAAGGTCCAGGTGGCATGCTTACTCAAGACCGGCATCTTACCTTTGACTTCGTGACATGGCTACTTGGTTGAGCCTATCTCTAAGGTCGTAACCTCTTCTGTTGCTCAGGGTTTCCCTATGATCGGTCACAGGTTGTGTTCTTGTCTACTGTGACCTTTCTTGCTCTCAACCTATTTCCTGACATTGTTCGTCAGGCCGAAGGTCATTCCTTGCTTCTGTATTTAGAGGTTGATCCGGTAGCTTGGCCTCAGGGTGGTCGTGAGTTTTTGCGAGAAGGCATCAGAGTACATCCAGTGGACGTGTAATCTCCCCTATCGGAAATCCCCTCAAGGGCTACCACCATTCGTTCTAGCAGGTCTGCTGGAAATAATATTTGTGTTCTCTAAAATCTATGTAGCCCGGGGTTATCGCCATTGGCAATAGGATCAAGGCGAACTTGCTCGGGCCTCTCTTGCATCGTTGGAGGGTTTGCTAGGGCACTCCGGGATGGGCCAGACAATGGTGGCCACGGTGGTAGTGGTTTCTACTGGGTGGCTGAGATTGGGTTATTACTATCCACCAGGAGTGGGATTTCAGTTACCATTTCTTTGGTGCATAGCAACACCCTGTAGGGTGGTCTACCCTGGTGCGATGGTTGAACGCATGTTAGCTGTGATTGAGTCATCAGGCTTTTTTATTTGTTTTGTGTAGTTAAGGAAGCTAAGTTTGTGTCTGAAGTCCCACAAACGACACTAGAAGTGATGGGGCTCAAGAGTGAACATCGGGTCACTCCAAAACCGTGATGACGTCAATGACTGCAGCTCTAGAAGAAAAGGGGGATAGTCACCGAAGGTGGGCTATGCCTGGGTAGAGCTTCAATTCCTAAGTCAGTATTCCGAGAGTAATCAAGTCTAATTCATTCTCTGGAGGACCGTTCTCTTTTTCTTGTAGACTGTTTTTGTTTTTATTATATAAAAGAGATCAATTACCTCCTCCATTTGGACTTTGCTATTACGTGACAGTAGGCAATTAGGATAGTTGTGGGATTTAGAATCAAGCCAACTGCTCCTTGAATCTTGGAGTTTCCTTTGGTTGAGATAACTTACTATTTATGTCTTTGTCAAGAGCTGCGAGCTCGCTAATCGACCTCTAGACCAACTTCGAGACCTACTCATGGACATCGAGGGTCTCAACTATCTCTTCTGGGAGGTCGAGCCAGGTGGTAGTAGGCTGATGGAAGATGTTAGGAGTTGTGCACATCTAGTCTTGGCATGAAGATGTATGAGATGAGTTGGAAGTTACCAGGTCGTGAGCCGAGGTCTGTGGTACCTCTCTCGAGCTCATTTAAGAGGACGGTGGTAGCAGGTTGCTGCCCAGCTATCCTTGTTGACTTTGTGAGTCTGAGTTTCGGGTATTGAAGGGTGGGACCTTGGGCCTACTTGGTTTGGCTTCTGTCCGGATCTTACCTGTTTATGTTAACTTGTCCAGAACATACCCATTTATCCCATCACTAATATTAAAATATTAATTTAAAACATTCCAAAATAATCTTCTAATTAAATTTGAAAAACAAATAACTAAAGAACTAATTTTAGAATAATTTATAGCATGATGAAAATTGATTTGATCAAACTAACTCCTATATATACTTAAATAACTTGTCATGACTTAGAAACAAATTTGACTCCAAATTGGAATTATCAATTCGGACAAGTGAAGATGAGATGATGTAGTCAACGGCATGAGATGATGAATTGGTGTAGCAAAGTTCATAATGAAGTCAGTGAAATAATATTTGACTTTGAGATGAAGACGGATCCAATTGGGAGACTTAATTGGCATTCAAGGAAACACCAACCGATGAAGGAAAATGAACCGGGGCTTGAAAATAGATGAAGATGGACGACCGGCGCCATGGACTTTTCTTGAACGGGGCTAGTAGAATTTTGGAGAAGATCGGCGCTTGAAAACCGAATGATTGGTGCCTGTTGAATTTCTCGTCGGCCCTGGTGAAACAGACCGGACATTGTCTGTCTCTCTTTCCCGAAGACGATTAAACTTCACACGTCCTTTGGCGAGGATGATGGACAGGCGCCTGTAGGACTTCGATCAATGCCAGTGTGCTCACTGGGGAGCAGACATGTTGTTCCCTGTTCAGCTTGTTTTCAATTATTTTTTTCCTGCAATTCATCCCCAAACTTTCCTTTGTTTTATATACTTGATTTTCAACTTTGATAACATCTAGAGGTTCAAATTCATGATCTTGGACCAATTGAATTAACCAATTCTTTAACGCATTTGTCCTCAAACGGATGATTGAATCTTCACTTCTAACACTTCCTTGGACTTCATTAAGATCTTTATGAGAGTTTAAACAAAGCCAGAAATTTGAACCAAAATCGCTTAAATACAAAAAGTATTTAGTGAGATACAATGATTTCATGGTGATAGATCTCAGAAGTAGCCTCAACATCACTTCGAACTGCAATGGGATTTGTGATCACAACCTGACAGGAAAAAGAGTGGGTCGTCGGAGTGGGTTGTCACCCGGGGAAGAGCTCCAATGCCTAAGTCAATATTTTGAACGAGTATTCTTATGTAATCAACTCCAAAAACACTGTCCTTATCCGTAGACTGATTATTATTTGATTATATATTAAGATGAAGAAAGTATAGGGCTCTTCTATTACGTGACAGTATATCTTGCCATTCACATCTCTGGTCATGAGCTATAAGCTCGCTAACCAACCTTTAGACCAACTTCACGACCTACCCGCAAACGTCGAAGGTCTCGACTATCTCTTATGAGAGCTCGCGCCAAGTGATCATTGGCTCATGGGGAATGTTACGAGTCGTGCATAGTTGGTCAAGGCATGGAAGACGTACGAGATGGATTAGAGCTTACTAGGTAGAAGGTCTCGACCCGATAAGACCTCTCTTGAGCTCATTTAGGAGGTCGGTGGTAGCAGGCTTTGCCCACCTATCCTCGTGAGTCTGACTTTCAGGTATTGAAGGTTGGGGCCTTGAGCCCATTTGGGTTGACTTTTTCTGGGTCATGCCTGTTTAGTTGACTTTGTCTGGGTCATGCCCCGTTCTCCCATCATGACTCCCCTTTAGGCCCAGCGAGCTGAAGGGTCGTGGCTCCTAAATTACCCTCTTTAAGTCACAATCTCTGAATGGTCGCGTCGTTTTCTCTATAACAAATAGTTTTTGGATGAGACGTTCCTCATTAGTTTTGAAAGTTGTCTCAATTCCAAATGTACTTGCTGCTTTTCAGCAAACTAAAGGACTCCTTATGTCATATAAATTAGGAGTCTTTTGAAGATTTTAGGACTTACCTAAATTCTTTCTCTTGCTTGCGAATTCTCTGCTCTCTATGCTTTTCTCTCTACAACACTTTCTGTTTTCTTTCATTTTTGTCTTTATGAAGAAAATGATTCAGATCCCAGAACAGCTCTCTTCCTAATTTTTGGTGGAATTTCCAATGAGTGAGTTTTATTTTCCCTTTATCGCTTTTACTGGAAAATTTTTCCCAAAGTCAAAAGATTTCTTCTGCCTCTTCTGCGTCTAGCACCCCTTCTTTCCATTTTGGAGAGGTAGAGCTTCCCCCAGTCGACCTGAAGAACTATGTATTTTACACTCCCCCAACTTCCGTGAAAGCTCCCCCGGTAAGTTTTATAGGCCTTTTGAGTTAGAGGTCTTCTCCACCTTTCCTGCTTTAGGTCCCACTGAAATTTTTTACAGCAGCGGGGGAGAGAGGACTGGAAAAAGGGGATATTGTCATTGTCGGGGTGGGAGGGGGGCTGAGCGCCCCTGTAGCCAGAGTCCTATACACATCGTAGCCAGTCTCCGAGGTGGTATTCTTTTGCCCTTTCTACACCCTTTATTTCTAGACATCGCCTATTTTGGGGGGCTTTCCAATTGCCCAACTTGTCACTAATTCCATTCAAGCAGTAGTTCATAGCGACCTACCATCATTACTGAGTTCCAGTTTCTTTGGAGCTCTTAATGAACTTCATTAGAGTTTTCATCTCCTCGACCCCAAAGCACACCTCTATAGGATACCTCCAGTTTAATCCTCGGTATAAACTGGTGGGTCCTTTCCAATCCTCTATAGGGGATTTGAAAATTCTTTTCTTTTTCCAAGACTTCCTCAAAATTTGGTTTGGTCCGAGCCTTATATGGACTGGAACATGAATCATACTGTTTTCAATGAGCTCCTTGACCTGACAAGCAAATAGTCTTGACTTAAAGCCGTTTTGATTGACCTAGCGAACTCTGACAATGTTAGGGTTGGGTGTAGTTTACTAGCCAGGCCCGTTACTTTTCTTCGTATTGCTGGACTCCTGTTGGACAAGGGAGTCTAGTTGATCTCGACCTCCCCTCTGCCAGGAGAGATATAGGGATTCCCCCTTCCTTGCAGGGAGCTGTTCTATTTTACTTAAAGAGCTTGTCTTTAACTCTTTAGTGTACTAATAGTTTTTTTTTTTTGGCAGCAATGAGGACCATCTCGTGGCTTCTGAAATCCACTCCTCCACTAGCTCCTGTTGGTGGAGTCAGGGGCACCACTAGTGCCCCTTCTGCCACTGTTGTTGCCAAAACTGTTGCCAACATTGTCAAGGTCCCCATTCCACAATCTCAAAGAAAGCAAGCTGTTGTAGCTGTTACGACCTTGCCAGCTCTGAATAGGAGTGCTAAGGTGGCTGCTCTACGAGCATTGGAGAGGCCTTCCAAGATTGCTATCTCCTCTTTTTCCCCTTTTTCTCAGTCTGTTGCTTCTAAGAAGAGAGCCCCTACATCATCCTCAGGTAAGGGGAAGGCTCTGACGACCTCGAGGTCAAGGCCGGAGATCCATGGCTACACAACCGAGGAGGTTGCGGATACATTGAAAAGGCTAGGGAATGCTTCCTTGGCCATCCACACTATTGAAGGGACCGTCCAGTGGGTCCTTGACCTGGCAATGGAGTCCTCGAACTCTTTATTCCAATGGCCACACTCCCGGTCATTCTTGATGGAGTGTGTGCCCCCAGTTGCCCAGGTGATATGTCAGCAACTGAGTGATGATGAACTGGACAATTTCACAGCCTCCTTTCACACTGCTATAAGTTTCTTCACCCTTTCTTTATTTTTGCAGTTGATTCCATTTTTCACCTAGTTGTATTTTTTACCTCTTTTTTTCTTTATTTGCAGAACCATGTCTTCCTTGGCAAGTGGTTGAGGAGATAGGCTAAAAAGGCCAAGAAAGATCAAGAGTACTCTACCTTGATCTCAAAGTTCCAGGATGAAAAAGCTCACCTGGAGAAGGAGAAAACTGATCTGGTGGTATCTGTTGGGACAGCTAATGCTTCTTATACTGTTGTGTTCAATCTTTTGCAGGAATGCAAGAAAGAGATTCGAGAGGCTAGTGCTCAGAATCGGGCTATGTCTTCAGCTCTGCGGGAAGCTAACCAGTAGAATGAGCAGTTGTTCGAGCTCAGTAATCAGTAAAAGGAACACATTCTAGAGCTCGAGGCCAGGCTTGGTGACCTCTAGGGCATCTGCGATGATGATGGCACCCTGTCCTTAGCCAAACTTGAAGGGGTTCCTACCTTCCGAGACTATGTAGAATCTACCATCCATCCTCAACTCTTTGGGCTGTATGTGGATGTGATTGACAAGCTATGGGAGCTCAATGGGGGACCTACAGACCAACCTCGAGGTCCATGAGGGGTTAAATCACCTTGATGCCACAGATCCCCTACCTTGGGAGAAGGAGGACCCTGAGGTGGCCTCTCAAGCATAGGTTGTTGCTACCGACGTCCTGGCTAAGGTTGGCCAAGCTAAGGAGGGCAATTCTAGGGGGAAAGAGCCTGTGGTCGAGCTTTCTGGAGCTGAGATAGCTGGGAGGGAGATTCTTGACATTCCTCCTGTAAGAGAATAAGATTTTTTACAGTCTCCCTTCTTCATATTTTTTAATACTCAAATCTGTTACATTTCTGCATTGTATTGAATACTCTCTTTAAAGCTCTGTTTGTGGCCTCTTTCTTTATACGAACTTGATCTTTTCCCCAAGTATCTTGTCTTTGCTTTAATACTTTAAGCATAATAATCTGAACAGGCTTCAAAACTAAGGCAAATATTATGTAGTAAGATCTCAATAAGCTCTGAAAAACATGTCTTTTATTCATGCGTTGTTCAATTTATTACTGAAGTGGACACTGAGTTCACCTCGCAGTTGAGCGAGCTCCTTCCAAACAGTTTCTTGAGCTATATAGTGAATCCATGAGGTCTGAAAAGTTCTTAGAAGCCTCAAGCATAGAATTTCTTTAGATGGCAAATGTTCCAAGGTCTTAGGAGTTGTCTTCCTCCGAGATTAGCGAGCTTATAGCTCTCTCCTTTGTGGACTTCTTGAATTATGGAAGGTCCTTCCCAGATTTCTTATAGCTTGGCCAGTTGTTCGCATTTCCTAACATCTAACCTTTTGAGGATGATTTCTCCAACTGTGAAATGCCTTTCTTTCACTTTTTTCTTGAACAAATTGGTAACTTTCCTTTTGTACCTTCTATCTTCTTCCATTGCTTTGTTTCTGACTTCTTTAAGGAGGCTGAGATCTACCCTTCTTTCCCCCTCGTGTAAGATTGAATCATATTCGATCAATCTCAAGGATTTAATTCTGATCTCAATTGGCATTATCACCAAAGCATAGACTAAATGGTGTTTCCCTAGTGGCCTTCCTAGGCATGGTTTTGTATGCCCACAAAATGCTTGGAATTTCATCTGGCTAGGAAGGTTTGATAATTTCCTGCTTTTTGCTCGGTGAGTCTTTTCTTAAGACCTTCCAGGATGGTTCTATTTGTAACTTCAGCGAGTCCATTAGCTTGGGGATGAGCTACAGAGGTCAATCTTTGCTTAATGTTAAAGTTTTCATAGAAAGTCTTGAATGGGTCACCAATGAATTATCGTCCGTTATCCGAGATAATAGCCCGAGGCATCCTGAATCTACATATAATGTTGAACGATACAAAGGAAGAGTATAAGGAATATTCAACCAAAATTATTAATTAACATATAGAATGTAACACTTGTACATTCTTCAGATGAAAATTTCTATTCAAATTGGCAAAGTTTAGTTTATTCATAAACCACAATTCTCCCTCTGGGGGACAATGCTCCATGAATTCTTACCATTCCGAATAGTCCAATTCAGAGCAAAAACTTCGAAATTGATTTCATCTACTTCTTCTAAGTTGATTTCCTTGCTTACTTTCTCCATACCTTTGCACTTTTTCTGATCCTTTTAATTTGTTCAAGGCTTAGTTTCTTCTCTTTCGGGAAACATGTTCAGATGGCTCTTCAATTTGAATACCTGCATTGTTTAATAGAGGATGATTCCCTATTATTGGTTCACTCTTGTAAGAAGTTTTGGATACATGATGATGTTCATCAGTTGCTACAACCAAATTACATTACCCCTATTCCTTTTTGCAACTGGAAAATGGATCCTTTTTGTACTTTATTTTATTTATGAATATGATTTTGCTCAATTTTATAGTATTTCCTTTAGTTCCTATGTTCAAGCCCATTTCGAAATTCTTCAGGAGGAAGGGAATTTTTAGTCGTTGTTATTGATTATTTACCAAGTGGATTGAAGCAAAGCCTTTAGCAACTATCATATCCCGAAAGGTTAAAGATTTCTTTCGGGAAAATGTTATAACCTGATTTGGAATTTCTCAAGTTTTGATTATTAGTAATGGGAAACAATTTGACGAAAAGGAATTTGAAGATTTTGTTGCTTTCAATTTATGAAAAAAGAATGTCCTTTCAATTTATGCTTGGGTATTGATGCAATGATTCCAATTGAAGTAGGAAGTACATCTACCCAAATTGAATTGTTCAATGTAGGATGGTATGATAAAAAATTAGTTGAAAATTTGATTTTGCTTGAAGAAACAAGAAGAAAAGTTGTCAAACGTGAAGTCATTTATAAGTGCAAATTGGCCAAATATTATAATCGATGAGTCCAGAAGCCATCCTTTAAAAAAGGTGATTTGGTCTTGAGGAAAAATGAAGTTAATCATCAAGATCCTAATAGAAAACTTGATCCTATATGTCCATATATCATAATGGCAGTTATAGACTGAAGGATATGGAGGAAAATGATACTGCCTGAACATGGAATGCTATGAATCTTCGCAAATTCTATCCTTAGTGGATTTAACTTTGTACCTTTCAGCTATATTCAGTAATAGATTCAACAATCCTAAATCATTTTTTGTATTTGAATCATTGTTGAATGAAATTCTATATTTTTGGTAGTATTTTGGTTTTACTTCTGTTAAGTATATTACTTGTATGAATCAGTTCATATACTTAGACAACAAAAAATAATACAAATTACGTCAAAGACATATTTCATTAACATAATAGTTTAGTACAGTCTTGATTGATACAAAAGTTGTTCTCATTATGATGTGATTCTTTGAATTATGGCTAGAATTTAAAATCCATGTGGCTCATCTCAAACACAAAGTTTCTAAGGAGGAAAGCTGTTCCAGTGTGACCGACGCATAAATTAATTGATCTATTGGCAAAATAACAGAAAATTTTTGCATGGTCCACTATGGAGACAGGATCTATTCCGCGATCATTTGTTGAACATCACCTAGGAGTTCCCGAATCATATACAACAATGGTACAAAAACGAAGATATTTTGGACTAAAGAAGGCAAAAGCTATATGGTTGAAATACAAGATTTATTAAGAGATGGGATAATTTAGAAGGTACATTCCTTCATTGCTTTATAATCCTATAGTGGCCTCGAAGCTTGATGGTTTCAATTCTTAAAACAAGGCCATTCCCAAGAAACCATTCCCGATGCCAAAGATAGATCAATTGGTTGATGCAACATCGGGATTTTCTTTGTTATGTCTTTTGGATGCACATAAAGACTATCATCAAATCCAGATGGTCGATCAAGATGAAGATGAAACCTCTTTTGTCACCCTGCATGGTTTGTTTTGCTATAAAAGGATGCCTTTTGGATTGAAGAATGAGCAGGCTGATTTTCAAGAAATGGTAAATAGAATGTGATGGAGATCAAGTCCCTACTATGCCAACGGGTCCTATTACAAGAGCAAGGGTAGCCATAATGAAGAGATCATTGGTGGTGTTCATGCAACACAAGGAAGAACAACTTGACTTTGAAGCTTTGTTCAATGAGATGAAGTTTGATGGAGGACAATCAATGAAGGAATTCAACTTGATGATGATTCAAGGACTTGGAGAAGGAGTTACAAGTGAAAAACAATTCCTTAGTCCCTAATAATCAAGTGAAAGAGGGCACAAAAGAATTCATGAAAGAAAGGAGCAATGCAGGAACAAAGTGTCAAGAGGAAGCTCCAACTAGTCCAAGGACTGGTGCCAGTCAGTGGCGATTGTAACTCCTTGAACATTGTTGTTTGCAGAGAGCCAAGTACTAGCCCTCACCGGTGCAAGCACTGGTTCCATGACCAATTTCAGTTTCCCATATTTCCAGATTTTTCACTTCAATTCCAAATGCGATCTTGACACAATTCCACATAATTTTCTTGACATTTATATGTCTTTTAAGCTATTTTAAATTGTCTTGAATGTCTTTAAACCCTTGCAAGACTCCATTAGCGATTCTTATCTTTGAGACTATAAATAGTCTCTTAATTGTAATTTCCTATTGCAACTTTTGACAAAAACTATTCCATAGGAATCAATTGAATTTCAAGATCAAACATGATCATTTTATGAGTGTTCTTAGAATTCTTCATGGAATTCTTAGTCCACTACACCTTGGGCTTTCAATTTCTTTGGGTAAGGTATTGAATAGTTTTTACAAATCAAGAGGTTGGTTCTTGTAGATAACTACAAAGGTCAATCTAATCCCCCATAAATTTTTGATGAGTCATTTCTATCTTTTGATTGATTTTTCTTGAATTTTATGAACCTTAAAAACCTTCATCCTCACTCAAGAGGAATCACATAAGAATGTTTGTTGTTCAGTTGGAACGAAACATTGAAGATTATTGATTTGCACATAATTATGCTAAGTTTTATGATCTTTTTATGCCATTATCTTATGTAACTAAGCAATTATGTTATTTTAGATATATTTTACTTCACTATGCTTGATTTTTGTTTGTAGGAATATTTGGCTGAAAAAAACACTGAAGATTTTATGAAATTGTTTCGACGGTATTTTTCACCGACACTATTCCGACGGCACTGTTCACCGGCACTGTTCCGATGCACTATTCATCAGATTAGAGTTGGGGACTATGGATTGACCAAGTTTGTTGATGGTGGGTCGTATTAAAGACTTTCAATTTTATTAGGATTTGATTATTTATTCCTAAACTACTTCGTTTTGTAATAAGTTTCTATTTTATTATTAGAATCCTTT
>JAOXNR010028540.1:0-23420 GCA_028571225.1 Parsonsia alboflavescens | reverse complement strand
AATATCTCTACCTTTAATAGGTTTTAAATCTTGCTTATATTCCTTAGGAAAACAATCTGATTTACACAAACATGATCCTGCTTCACAATCTATATAGGCAGCAAAATATTTGGCTCTATAATCTTTATAAGTAATTCCAATCAGTATATAAATACTATAAGGACTACTCATCTTGGAATATAAATCATTTCATCTCAGTAGGTAATCTTTAATCCATAAGAAGTTATCTAATAAGGTTTCACTTTATTTAGGAAGGTCACTCTTAACATGATTTCTAAAGTATCATTAAAACCTTCATTTTCTATTAACAATCTTATTGGAATGGTTTCATTTCCAAATTTCAAAATCGTTTCTATTGCTTCATTTATCTCATGAATTTCTAAATTAAAATTTGTATATTGATGTGTATCTTGCAGTCTAAATTTCTATAATTTGTCACATAATTTATGGCTAATATAGTTTCCATTAGCTCCTGTATCTATTAGTACATTTAAAGAGGTAAATTCTAATCCATTAAAATATTCTCCTTTCATCTTATAATTTTTTAAATTATCTTCTTTAGATTCTATGACATCTTCTAAATATCTTGATAAATTTTGTCTACCTATGACCTTTGATTCTGTAAAAGAAAGTTTAGGAGTGTATCTATTAGAAGTTATTATTGGTTTATTTTTTAAATCTAGTTCCAGAGGTATATTTTCTATTTCTTCAATCTCTACTAAACTAGGAATCTAAATCTGTCTCACCTCATTAAATAGATAAGGAAAATCTATTGTATCCTTTATGATAAAGCATTCAGAATGATGAGTATTCGAGATAGCATATGAAATCATATACGTAATCAAATAAGGTCTATTGTAATCTTTGAAAAGCCCTCTTCTTTTGAAATCTTGTAAAAGACTTAAAGTTTTATCAAAATCTTTATCATGTAAATGATATGAAATTCTAAGGTAAATATTGAATTTTAACTTTCCATATTGTATATTACCCCGTTGAATTCCTAAACAGGCTTCTTTTCGATCCTGAATTCTATTATTCATTATGGCCAAATCAATTGGTGTGTCCAATCCTTCTTTAAAAGTTGATTTAATCATTATTTGGATTGCTCCAATGTGTATCCATCCTAAAGTATTCCTGATTTCAGGTTTTATCTTTTGTAATTTTTCTTGAATATCTTTCTTTGAAAGTAAAGGTATCATTACTTTATTAGAAGTAAGTGAAACTTCTAAAGCTCTTTCTCTAATATTTAATCCATAAAAAAGATGATGTTTTCTAGGTTTAATTCCTAGTTTATCTAGCATATTTACTTTAAATCCGAAATAATTTGATAAAGAAAAGTTTTCTTTTTGTATTTGTTTTAGCCTTTTCTTATCTACTAGTATATCTTGATTATATTCTCTTGTATATTCTACAGAGTTATCTATCTGTTCTTGTGAGGAACTTGTTTCAATAATATCTAATTCATTCATCTTTAGAAGTAGATTCGTACTCCGTATTTGTGTAAATAAAAATACTACAATCTGACTCTAAATTTTCAAAGTCATTTATCTGCACAAATTCGCCTTGTGTTATCATTTCTTCAGTGTCATCATCTATTTCTATCTTCTTTTTATTTTTCTCAAATTTCTTACGGCATCTATTTGCATAGTATCCAATCTCATGACAATAGTAACATTTACAATCTTTTGGATTTTTATTATTTCTTTTTCTAACACATGTGGGTTTCTCAAACTTCCCATATCTTTTCTTTTTATAATATCTAACTTTTCGTTTTTTGAAATATCTCTTTTTGTAGTATTTTCTCTTTATATATCTCTTCTTTATCTTACCATAAAAGTAGGGTGAATCACATCCTATCATAATAGGCATCTTTGGGTTATCACAACATAAAGGTATAAAGATATCCGCTTCTTTAATCCTTTTGTTAATTTAGCAAATATCGCATCTCCACAACATTCACTTAATTCCGTCGGATCTCTTATCAGTGAGTAACTTATTAATATCCTGTAATTCTTTTAGTATCTTTTCTCCAAAATAAATTATTGTTTTTTATACTTTTGTTAAATCTTTTTCTATTTTTAATGGACTGTCTTGTTCTTCTAACTTTTGATATTTATCCATTTAAATGATCTTTTTTGTAATGCTCCATTAATTTTTTATGTTTCTCTATTTGCTTTAGCCTCAGCTTTACCATTGTGAAAATGGTATCATCTATTTTTCTTCGTATTAGTGATGAAGCTTCACTAGATGATCCACTGGTTCCAAACTAAACTAATCTAAATTCCCAATATCTTTTTTCTTGTTTACAATCCTTAACTTTTCTATCTATATCATTTATTTTAGCAATGATTTTATCACAAACTTCACAATCCATATTACCAACGAGTATCATGCAAGAGAGTGTTCTCTATGAGGTTGAAATATCTATCAATATCTATTTCCGTATCCTCTTCAGCAGTATTAATGTTATCAATATTAGAGTTATCTACCCCATCCACCGAAAATGGGTGTTGTATATGCTCTGTAAGGAGAATCTCGAGGTCTGCATCCTGTACTGTGATATTTATCTCAACATTGTCTATATAGAAAGTCGCTCTGATACCAAAATAGGTGGTCAGGGTTTGCTGATTCAAAATCATAACGTTCCTTATCATATTATCCTGTCTTATAATCAAATATGTAATATGGTCATTTATTGCCATTATATCTATCTCTATAATCATTTGTTAATTTCAGAAATCAAAAAGTTATAGTCTGGGTTCTTAATATAGTAGTAGTATTGATCATATCTTCCATGATAAAATTTCATTTTGTAATAATATCTATGCTCGTTATACGATCTAGCCGCTATATTCCAATCATGACATACCAAGCCAAAATATTTTCTATCATCTCAAATTAATATGGAAGCAATGGTTTCCAATATATCGTTTGGTAATTTAATAAAATCTCTTTCTTGTTCAAAACTCATATGTATTTAAATTTAAAACTTTATATTAAAAGGATATATAATCTCTTTTTTCTTTCTTAATCTGTTGTTTATATTTCTGCAAGCCTTCGTAGTAAGATGTCTGATGCAATTTATATGATCTTACAGCGTTATCCCAACTATGGCATACAAGCTAAAAAGATTGTCTATCAATGACAAATAATTTATCGATTATCAATTCCAAAATATCTAGAGGTAGTTTAGAAAAATCTTGTTTGAGTTTCAAGTGTTCCTTTTCCATTCATTTTAAAATCTTCATTGCCTTTTTTTTTCTTTTTGTAAATAGTATACTGGAAGACAACAGTGTATGAAAACAATAATAGGTGTTATATTATCGTTGGATAAGATTAAAAAGATAAACAAAGTCTCTATTATCTCTATCTAATCTACCATTAAGATATTCTTTATAATAGTAATTAGTATGTCTATAATAGTTTCTAATAGCAAGATCACAGTTGGTACATGCTTTTTGTAGATTCTGTCTATCAATAACAAACAGTTTAGATGCAATTAGCTCTAGTATATCAAGCGATAAATCTGAGTAATCTCTTTCAGGTTCCATATTCATTCCCAAAATATCGAAATCATATTATTCAAAGATCATAAAATTTTTCAATTTATAAAGAAAAGGTCCACTATGCTTCTGCTTTGACCAAAATTACTTTGGGTATCCGATGGAACTTTTAACGTATGTTTCAGCACCAACCTTAAACCATGTAACTTTCCTACCGTCCCTTCAGAATAACCCAGCCCAGCCTAAATTCATTTTTCTACCTTTAGGCATAAGAAGACTTGGGTATAGAATATATGGGAACTTTTGTATATAAACTGACAAAAGTTTAAGAACAAAGAACAATACTCTTTCTATAGGGAATGAAAAGGAAATGATTTTATTCATTCATACTTAAAAACTTACAAACGTAGGAAGGGTTTACAACACACAAAAGCTGGAAATTTTAATGAAGCTAACTATTACAAAAGCTGAAATTTTTCTTCCTTTCTTTCTCTCTCTCGATTTTCTCCTCTCTTTCGGCTTTCTCCTCTGTTTTTTGATTTTTTCCTCTCTTTCTTCCGTGCCTTGAGCTTCCTAAACACCCTTGTTTATACTAGTATTCAACTGAAATAAGTACGTCACATTAACTTTGATATTATCTTCTTTGGTTGAAACTTGGTGCGGTGGCTGTCATTTTGTGGAGCTGGCAGCCTCCATTTATTTTTGGCTGCCTAGAGCTGTTAATATCTTTAATAGACTCTCATCTTAGCAAAGTCAAAACTTTATTAAGGCTTGGCCGAATCTTCTTGTTGCTGTCAGAAAAATTTTTGTTGTTTTTTGGCTTTCTGTAAAAATCTCATTCATCGCTTGTACTGGTATCGCATTCCATCTTATCCTTTTCTTTATTGCTCTAACAAGCTGGACATATGTTTCCCCTGTGTTGCCTTAGCTGGCAAATCTTCCTTTGTGCTGTAGGGCTAGATTTGATTTCTCTCTCGAGCATTCTTATCTTCATTTTGAGGTATTTGTCCGCTGATGGCGGTGTTGATCTAGCTGGTACTATCATTATTGAAGAGTGACTTTTCATGCCTCCATATGTATGGAAACCTCTCTTGAAACAACATGCCCTAGAGTACTATTCTAATTCCGAGTGCTCTCCGATAATGAACATCTTCATTTGTGCGTTTGACAAAATCTTTTTTCATATCCTATGCCTTAATTGCAAAACTCTTCGCTTTCCCTAATTGAATAAACTGATAAGATTTGTCTACTTCATCTTTGTAGAAATCAGGACTTGCAGATAGGAATTTAAGAACCAAGATATCTTGCGGTGTAATTGTCGGGTTAAGCATATAACAATCTTTAACTCCCTCTTTCTCCCAGAAGGGTAGTGCACTGATCTCAAGGAAGTTAGGTGAAGTTATAAATATCGAGTTGATAGCTCCAAAATTATACTAATATCGAATTTCATTTGGATCAGAATCTCCCAAAAAATTTATTCAAGGATAAATCTCAGAAAATCTAAGTATCGATTTTCTGTATTTTTAAGAGAGAATAATTCTCTCATAATCTCACTGTGTTTACCTTGTGGCGAAATATCGAGATTTCTAATAGGAATATCGGAAGGAACCTTTCTCCTTTGTGGATGTAGAGAAATATCTTCTGATTTACCTTTATCCTTGCTTACCGGGGTTGAACACTCTTCAGTGTCCGAAATCTCGACTTTCTCTAGTTCTATCTTTTTCAATACTTCTTTGGCAACTGAATAGTTACCTATCTTGGCCATTATCATGGAGCATTCTGCCTTAAGTAGGCTTTCAATCTCTTCAGCACTCTGATAATGGGCAATCTCATTAATCTCAGTAATGTTATGTTTTATCGACTGAATTTGAGCATCCATTTCATTAATCATATCAATGATCTTCTTCATGAGCTCTGCCATTTCTGATCAGAAAATCTGCTAAAACATTTTTGTTAGATTTAATGATTTCAATATCAAATGAGTATTCAGATAATAACATCTGCCATCTAATATATCTTTGATACTCAGGTTTCGAAGGTAAATTATTCTGAATAAATGCCTTAACTTGTGTATTATCAGTTCTTAATTTGAATCTCTTAGGCAGTAAAAAATAATAAAGCTTTTGACAACTTTTAACTACAACTAAGAGTTCTTTTTCATTTATATTTAATCTGTGTATCTGAAAATGTTCCAGAACAATATCTACATATTGCTTCTTGTGGAGAATCTATTTTTAGAATTCCGCTCCATCCATGGTCAAAAGCATCAGTTTCTGATATCAAATTATCACTATCTTTTGGTAACTGTAATTTGGGTAAATCTTTACACTTTGCTTTTATCTCTTTTACCCTATTCTCTAGATATCTATTAAACTCAAATATTTTATCTTTCTTGAGTATTTCTTGTAATGGTTTCCTTAGACATGCTAAGTTTTTAATAAAATCAAAAGCATAGTTTAACATTCCAAGATAACTCTGTACTTGTTTTTTATCTTTTAATCTATCTGTAAAGGCTAATATTTTTTCAAGGACATGACTCTACAATTTTATTCCAGTTCCATCTACCTGCATTCCTAAAAACTCTATCTCATTTTGAAGAATATTTGCCTTTTTTTGTGATAAAACAAATCCGTTTTCGAGACATTGATTAACAAATATATCAAGATGTTTTAAGTGCGAATCTAAATCATCAGATAAGACTAAAACATTGTCAACATAAACAAATAGGAAATTATAATCTTTAAATATATTATCCATTTTTCTTTGAAATATTTGTGGTCCATTTTTTAATCCAAATGGCATTACTAGCCATTTATAGTGTCCCTATTTGGAGGAGAAAGCAGTCTACGGGATACTATCCTTGTGCATCTTTACCTGCCAAAATCCACTTTTACAGTCGAATTTAGAAAATATCTTTTTATTCTTTGTCCAATTTATTAGGCTTTCTTTATGAGGTAGAAAGTATCCATCAAATATAGTATTATCATTTAGCTTTTTATAGTTAATTTCCATTCTAACTTTATTTCTTACTATCTCTGCATGGTTTCTAACCATAAAAGCTGGTGTACTATGTAGTGATTTACGTTCTAATAAATTTTTGATTAACTAGTTCTTGTATCTGTCTTTGAAACTCTTCCTGATCGTTTGGACTATATCTCATGGGTGTTACTCTAATGATTTTGTTTTTATCTTTCATTTCTAACTTGGCTTCTATCTTATTCTTATCTCAAAATTGGAGTGGGTTTTCTGAGAAACATTCCTCTAATCTATTTTTTATTCTTTCTATCTCATTTTCAAGTTTTTTGAACATAACTTGGTATTGCAATAAAGGTGTTCCTTCAGGCAAAATCGGTTTCTCTTTGTATCCAAAATCGCCACGCTTGGCTGTGCAGGGTTGAAATCTACTAGGAAGATTCTTATGATAAGCATTCCTTAATCTTTTTACTGCTATTAAATGTTTACATGGTGTTTTAAATATCACTTGATATAAAGTAGTATCGAAGGTAATCTTATGAAATAATTGTAAAAAATTGTTTCCAAATAGAATATCTGTTCCAGTACTATAGAAATAAAATGGAGGACATTTTATAAAAAATGATCCTAATAATATTATCGGTTTTTCTATTCCTTTATCTAGACTTATTATATTATCTACACATAAATATATATATATATATATATATATATTTATATATATATCATTGTGCTCTGAGTAACTGATCCATTTTTTTTTTTCTCCTTTCTATTCCTTTAAAAGTTTTTTTGGCTGATTTTTTAAGGATGTTAAGAACCTGTATGATCATTCTTCCAGACTGCTGTTCTCTACAAAGTTATATGTTTTTCTCTTTCTCTTTATCCTTTTCTTTTTTATTTATTTATTTCAAAATTTGATCTTTGATAAAGGCCTCGTCTTCTGGAACAATCTTTTTTTTTTTTTTTAAATAAATAAATTCAAAGTTTTATCCCTAGTTAGAGGCAAGTGCTTTGTTACCTATAGATTTGGGTTTAACTAACAATGTGGTCATTAAAGTTATCACTTTTCTTTAGTTTGACCATTAAACATATACTTTGAATTTTCAAACAATTTAGCTATTATACTTTGCATTTTTGAAAAATTTTGCCACTTTTTGATGGTTCATTAAATAATCACGAATGTAATCATTCTTCAGTGATAATGTCGTTTGATTTTCCAAATCACAAAAAATTTTCATATTAGCTATATTCTTTATTTTGTCAATTTCTTCTTTTATCTAATTTTTTATTGGCATATTATTTGAATGACATGGAATAAAATTTTATATTTAATTTAGTCAATAAGGAAATTTTTAGTGACATGTCAAGCAGCATGATATTAGTAATGAATATTGATTACATTTGTAACTATTATTTGATTGAACAACTATAGAGTAGTTAAAGTGTCTTAAAATGCAAAATATAATGGTTAAATTGACAAATTTTGTAATTCAATAGTCAAACTGAAAAAGATAATAACTTCAAGGGTCACATTTTTAGTTAAGCCTATAGATTCGTTATATTGATCGATTTATAAGGATGCGTAGATTCTTGAACTAGATGGGGTTTGTTTGCTTTGGAAATTCTGTGTCAAATGAATATGTAAGTTTTTTAGTAATTTTGTAATTACCGAAAATTAAACAAAGCCTAAAATGCAGTTCATAGATATGGGAAAAAATTTACTATTTTACTATTACAATTACCAGATACGGAATTAGAACAAGCCTTGTTATAGTAATCTGTCCTCAAGATATTATTGCTTCTTCACAAACATATTGGTATGATATGTCTTGATACAGTGTCATTTCATGATTACGCATGATTATGGTGACAAAGATTATCTGATTGTTAAGGAGTGAATGACACAAACACAATAGGTAAATAGTTACGTTTCCGAATAAGCGTGACACATTTTCTGTTGAATCACTACTTCGAATTGAACAGCACAAAGTTGCTTTGTTAGGGAATGGATAACAAGAAGGGTCAAATGGATAGTAGGTGAATAGTTACGTTTCCGGCCGAGTGTGACACATTTTCTGGTTGAATCACTGCTTTGAATTGAACAGCACAAAGATGCTTTGTCAGGGAATGGATAACGACAGGGATAAGGAAGGGGGCGCCACTGCTAGTGGGGAAGCTTCAGCTGTGGCAGTCTCAGGCTCAGTCACCGACAATGTTAATGTTGATTGCAAGACTCAACTTTCAAATGATTCTCGTCAAAGGGTTATTAATAAGATGTAAATTTTTGTTCTTTCTTCTCTTCTTGGTCCATTCTTACAATTCTTTTTCCTAGCTGGTAGTATATATTTCCTATTGAATCACAAATAAGTTACTTAACTTCGTATTGTGCAGGATGGATGCTTTGAAGAGGAATCTTCCTTTCTCTGGAGAGGAGGGCCCTGCTTGAAGAACTGGAGAAAATTCCGGAAAGATTTCAGGAAAAGATTTATGCTGCTGCAACCAGCCATTGGGGTGTGAGAGTTTGCACGCAACTTAACAATATGTTAATTTAAGAGGATATTAGTGGGATTCAAATCTATAATCTATAATTTTTCCATTTGTCACTTTATCCGTTAAGATGTCTTATGAGATGGAAGAATCAATTATTTGAAAAGGACTTTATGGAGCATTTGGGATGAGTACACATATGTATGTATTCTTCAGTTATAAATGTACTCGTCTTTCTTTGAGCCATTTACCTTTTTGGATCTAGATTCTAATTATATTTTTTCTTCTAAATTGGATAAGAATTTGTGATAATTAAATTCTAATCAAATTTCTTCTTAAAATGCAGTGGAATCATAACATTAATTCGTTTGCATGTTTCTAATATCCAATCATTACTCAATAATTTATGATTTTCAAATTCTTTAAAGCATGGTTCTATAAGTTACATTTTATTAACTGAATCATAGATGATGTTTTTTTTCTTTTTCTTTTTTAAAAAAATTCTTTAAATAACAGATAGTGACTTATAAATAGTAATGAAGGGTGTATTTTGTTAATATATTATGATATGTATATTGATAGATAATAAGGGGCTATTTTTAGTTTTATCCAAATTGAGAACAATTATTTCCTATTTATCGAAATCTTCACAATATTTCACACATTACTCATATCTAAAACTAACTTTTCATTCTATATCCATTTTGACTTTTCATTTAAAAAAACAAAAAACAAAACTTAACATTTATTCTCCTTTAACATGTATTTACTATTTTACCCCTCTGCATTCAACACACCCAACTACACCTAACAACTTGTAAAAATGAATTGAAGAAACCAAAACTAACATCATTCATTTGTTAAGAAGTTTCGAATGGTAGTTAAGAAAACTACTCAAAGAACCATTCCCTTGTCGAAGAGAAAGGAAAAAACTAACTTTTTATTATGTTCGGTTGTTGAGTTGGTGATTTTTGTTTTTTAGAATCAAGAAGACAAAGGTAGGATGGTGTTCAGAGGTACATTGTTCGGTTTGTTTCTTTTTTTTTTTTTTTTTTTTTTTTTTTTGAAGCCTGGGTTTGTTCATTCTGTGTTTTTTTTTTTTTGGCCCATATTTGGGTAGTAGCAGGAGGAAGGAAGGAAGGTGAGATTGCAGAGATTTTAGTCCAAGTGAGGAAATTTCGTGCCTTGTGATATTGATTTTGAGACTTGAGATTTGGTTTCGGTTTTTAGAAGGGGTTTTGGTCTTGAGAAGGGGGGTTCCGGTCTCGTAAGAAGTTGGTTTCGGTCTTGAGTAGGGGAGTTTCGATCTCCTGAGAAGTGGGCTTCTGTCTTGAGTAGGGGGGTTTTGATTTCCTGAGAAGTGGGTTTTGGTCTTGAGTAAGGGAATTTCGAGACTCTAGAAGGGGTTTCGGTCTTCGGAAGGGGTATTTTGAGACTTGAGATGGGGGTTTCGGTCATTGAGGGGGTGATTTCGTGCCTTGAGAGTTGGATTTCTGACCTTGAAGGGGGTTTCAGTTCTTGAAAGGGGGATTTCAGTCCTTACCCTCCTTTTAAATACTTTTTTTCATTATTCAGTGGTTATTTTTTTAATAGGTTTCTGTTTGAAAAATGGATTACATTAGGATGTTGTTCATGAGAGTTCTCCAAGTGGAAGGGTGCATCCGCTAGTCGTACCATCCGACGTGAAAGATGAAGATGTTAGGAGAAGTATGGCAAACAACATGAAGATTGGTTTAAACCAATTTGACATACAAATTTAAATTATTTCTAAATTTTATGATGGAAGTATTAAATTAATAGACATTGAAGACATATATGACATCATGTATTTGAAGGGGAAAGTTGATCCTAAAGTTGTGATTGTGAACAAGATTCAAAGAACTTATGAGGGTGGCATCGGTGGTGATACTGGTTGTAATTGTCCTTCCAATCCAAATGATCATGCAAGGGACGAATTTATTGATGCAAATGATGAAGTAGGGACATCCAGATATATTCACACAGATGATGATTATGAATACGAGGAAGAACATATTCGTAGCGTTTAGGATGATGATTATGACGATAATGACAACTTAGACAATTGGATGAGACAAGTGATTCCATTTGAGCAATGTATACTAGACCCTTCTACGAGCTCACAAACATGGTCTGGAACGACGACAAAAAGGTGCATTTTTCAGAAGATGATACTATTTCTCTAGTGGGTGCAATAGGAAAGGATGCAATCTTTAACAATAAGGATGAATTGGCAACAGTAGTATGTCAATATTCACTCTATAATTGATTTCCATATCACGTGGTATGTTCGAATGCCATTGTAGAGTAGGATGCCAGATTTGGGTTATTCACAAGTTTGTCCTGACTCATAGTTGTATCCAAACTATACAGCAAAGCTAAAACAGGAGTGTAAGTGCAGCAACGATTGGTCATATGTACCCTAAAAAAAATCGCCGGTGCGAATCACACTCGCAAGAATGTGATTTAAGACATGCGGGATAATTATGGTGTGAAGCTCGAATATACCAAGACTTGGTGATCTTTACAACGTGCAAAAGACATAACCTACAGAACTCCAGAAGACTCATACAGATAGCTGTCGTCTTACCTCCACATGTTGGAGCATGTAATGTTGGGGATGGTGACCAATGTAGGTACGCAAGATGAGCAGTACCTGAGGTCATTCTATGCATTTGGTCCTTCAATTGAGGGTTTCAAATACATGAGACTCGTAATTATCATAGATGCAACACACTTGAAAGATGTGTATGAGGGCAAAATTTATGCAGTTGTCTATACAGATTTAAATGAGTAAACTTTTCCCCTTGCTCTTGGGTTTGGTGAGAAGGAGGGCAATGATTTATGGGAGTGCTTTTTGAGAAGATTTCGAACTGCATATGGATTACCGGATGATTTGGTTATCGTATCTGATCGACACAAGAGCATACTACACGTTGTGAGGAGAGTATATCCTAAGGTTCCACATACTTTTTGCTATCGACATTTGAAGGAAAACTTAAAGACAAAATGCAAAAATCCTCGGGATGCAATCCTTTTTAAAAATACGACATATGCCTATGACAAGCGAACATGTGACTTCTACTTTGGAGACATTCAACATATGCACCCTGGAGTTCATCGTTGGTTGGATGTCGAGACAGGATGCCCAAGTTAATCATGTGCATACTGTCCAAACAATCACTACGACCAAATGACGACCTATATATAGGAGTCCTTCAACCAAACGATTACATCTGCACATGAGTTTTTTAAGAGTTTATGTCAGGCTTGACAAACATAGAGAAGCAGCAGCTACAATGCAAGATATTATCACCAAGCATGCTGTGGAAAGAATTGAGAAAGAAGCTATGAAGGTCGACCTGGAAAGACTAAGAACTGCATCCATTAGGGATAGAGAGGAATATGTCGTAGGAAATCCACCAAAGGACGCAAATGTTGTGGTAGATATAGTCTGGAAGACCTATGGATGCCGAACATGGGAAGTAGAAGAGATACCTTGCAAATATGCTATTGCTGTTGCCAAGTAAAATTTTTGGTCAATTTCGTGACTCACTGATGATATTTCGTGATTAGAAGATGAATTTTTTTTAAAAAAAAGATTGTTCCATTTTTGTGACACAAAGAGTGTATTTCGAAACTTAATTGTCAATTTAGAGACATATTGGTCCATTTTGAGACACAAGTGGTCAATCTCAAAATTGACTGTTTTTTTTTTTTTTAATTCTCTAAGCATGTAATTAGATATTTCCACAACTCATTTACCTTAATTCTTTTTTATAGGGAAAATGGTTCTCATTATTACACTCTATGTTAAGGTCATTTATTTGATACGGAAAGACTGAGGATGGCATATGCACATTTGATACAGCTTATGCCCTTTTGTTCGTCTTTGAATTCAATTGCAAGTATGAATAAAGTCGTCAATCCTCCTATTGGCAAAAGGTTTGTCGGAAGACCAATAGAGGCCCACTTCCTGTTTCAAAACAAATAATACCGTCGAATTAAAGCATGTAATATATGCAATAGAAAAGGACATAATCGCCTCACCTGTCCAAATGCTCACGACGTGGAAGCCCTACATCCTAAAGAAAATGATCCAACATCAACTGACTTAAATCACGAAGTGCCCATATCTGATCCAATATCCACACTACAATCTCAAGTTTTTGGAGAGGGGTACTCGTTGGGAAACTCCGGGTCAAATTTTGTTAATGTTGATGTCAATGTCTTTGAGGAGAGTGTGGATTTTTATGATCAGTGTTGACACGGTTCATGGTATATAAATGTTATTATTTTAACAAATAGTGAATTTGTCATGTAAATTAAATTGCATATCTATCATTGAATCAATTCCACGATCGTCTAACTTGTCTAAACATAGTGAATACGGGAGCCACATCCAACACTGTTTGCAACAAAATCCAATAGAATAACAATTATGATTCCAACAAAAGCGTTTCAAAGTTTGAAGAAAACCAATAATAATGTCATACATCTCTACTTCATATCTTAATCTTGAAGGCATACTGCATTAGCCCACCCAGATTCAAAACCATCATACAAAAGTGGTCCTTAGCTATAACGGGAAGCAAAATAGACAGTTTTATAGGCCTTCCTTTCTTTGTTCTATGAAGTACAGGCTAACTGAAAGTTTTCTTCATCAACAATCTAGAGTTTCGAAACAAGCAACTCCAACAATTCACTAGGAAGATTGGCTAATCTCTTTCAACTCCATTATCGATCATATTTCTTCTTCTTTTTCTGCAGTCATGAAATTGGATAAATAAATTATAACAAACACAATACAAAAAAAATGTATAGACCCATTTTGATACTTAGGTTGGTGATTTCGAGACATAAGGACATACATTTCGAGACACAATCTATAAATTTCGAGATACACAAACATCATTTCGAGATATACAAAAATATTTTCGGAACACATATTTTCGATTCTTAACCCACCATTTTCAATCCAAGTATTCAATCTTAGATATGCACAGCACAACACAATTTAATCCATGCTTTCAATAACTACAAAATCGGAGTTAAACAACACATGCATGCGATACATTTCGAACTGTAAAACTATGTAATCATGCATTTCACAAGCATAAACTGTAAAATCTTACATTTCAGTGCATACATTGTAAAATCATGCTTCAATGCATTTCATTCTAACACATTTGAGACACAATCAAAGTTCAAGTGTGAAGAAAACCCACCCAAAAATGTAATGAAGACGATGACGGGGGTGATGGCTTGAAGTGGAGTCCAAACTAGCTTGATTATCAATGATGTGCACACTTGGAAGGTGAACTTCAGTGAAGAGGAAGTAAGGAAGAAGTGAAGAAGAAGGGGTCTCGGTGAATACGAAGAAGCGACGGGGAAGGAAAAATGGTGAAGAAGGAATTCAAATTTCTTTACTCAGGTTTCAAGAATGTGCAGGGGAAGCATTTCGGTCTTCAATGCACCTTTCAGTCTGCATTGCATATTTCGATCTTCGAGAATGGGCTTTCGGTCTTCAATGGGGTTTCGGTCTTCACTGATTTTTCGGTCTTCAAAAGGTATTTCGATCTGCACTGAGAAGGGTTTCGATCTTCAATGCACCTTTCAGTCTTCACCTCACTTTTGGGTCTTCACTTGGGTTTTCAGCCTTCACTGATTGTTTCGATATGCATTTTGGCCTTCACTGAGGGTTTCGGTATGCACATTACATTTCGGCCTTCACTAATAAGGGTTAAACAAGGGACAATTAAGTCTTCAATTGGGGTTTCGGTCTGCACTGATTGTTCCGGTCTTCAAAGGACATTTCGGCCTTCACTGAGGGTTTCGATCTTCACTGGACATTTCGGTCTTCAATGGACAATTCAGTCTGCAATAAATTAAATTAAATTTAGTAATAATATAGTTAACTTTAATAAAAAATAAATTCAATATCTAACTTTCTAAAATATGCACATATTTAATTCAAATTTTCATAATCACTGTCTCTAATTTATGGAAATTACATCCACAATAATACATTGATTTAAGGAAATTGCATCCACTAACGATACATAACATCGCACTAACTAATATTCCATACATTAAATATATTAATTATAAAGATAATGAGATATTTAATTTCACATGGAGAGAGCATTAGTTTGTAAACTATTGAAGATAATTTATATTTTAAATAGAAACAAAAATAATATAGGAGTACCAAACAAACTAAAATCTAAGGTAGAAATCTGATGCATTTGTTGTTCGAAATATCCTCATATATAGTGGATATAAATCTTTAAATTAAAAAAATTTATTAGAGAAATTTTATGTTAAGAATTTATTTATTAGAATTATTCTACAATTCAGTCTTCAAACTTTAACCTTTTAGTTAATTTTGTGTGGAATTTACCATTTAGCAAAATTAAATGTTGTAAAATTAACATACAATAGAAATCAAGAATACCATTTATAATTTATAGTTATCCTCAATGTATTATTTACAATATTAAGAAAAAATAACCTAGGTCTACGTGGCCAAATCGCTCCACTGCGACATGATCCAGGCCATCTCATTCCTGATGAGTTGTGCCATAGGGGGTACATAGGCAAGCCGAGCACCTACTTAAGATGCCCTCTTATCAGCATTGCCATGTGGTAGTAGATGTGAGCACTGCAGCTAGCCTTGTCTAGCTAAATAGGGAAGGAGTGCTTTGCTACGTTGGGGTTGTCAAGAAAAACCGCAGTGAACCTTTGAGACGGGAGACATCCTATCCTACTATAATAGCTGGCCTGTTGCAGTAATCGTGGCAATAGTAACAGACCTACTCCTCATGGCCAATCGAGAGTCCTTGTGTCAATTGATGGCTTCGAATCATACGATGTGATCCAAGACCTATCCAGCGAGACTCGAAGTAACACCCAGAGCTCATGGAGGCAATGGGGTATCAAGATCTATATATACAATGTAAATATTAAATCAATTAATGTTAAATAAACCATAGTTTAAACCAAAAGTTTTATAGAAAATAAAGTGAAACACCTCTTGTGTCTCCCAACAGGGCATCATGATCTATATATACAGTGTAAATATTAAATCAATTAATGTTAAATAAACCATAGTTTAAACCAAAAGTTTTATAGAAAATAAAGTGAAACACCTCTTCGCATCCTCCTCATAAGCTGATCTACCTGATCGTCCTCGACAATTCTCAATAGGGATCTAAACTTTTTCAGGTCATCCCCGACAAATGACAGGGCCCCCCGGTCCACCGCCTATCACAAAAACTTAGTTAGAATATAAAACGGGAAAGTTATAAAATGTAAATAAATTAGAAAACAAAGTGAAATACCACACTGAACCTCCGGTGCTACAAAAGGCATCCAATCATGTCAGGTCGAGGATGTACCACCACAGGAGCAGGAATCCCCCCTTGCATCTCTCGCTCCTCCACTGCAGGAGTTATCTCCCCCCGCACCTCCAACACTAGAGTCATCCTCGCCGCTTTCGTCCTCGGCTTTCTCTTCTGCATTCGCGACTCATTGTGATGAGTCGGGTCGGTGAAAGGTGATCGTACACTTACAGTTGGGGCCTTGGCCCGAAGTGTATGATCAAGCTCCTAATAAAATGTGAAAAACAATCATTAATAAGAATGAATAGTACTTTAAAAGAATTACTCATAAGAAGTAAATAACTATAATAAAAAAATGAACGGGAATTACTAACTATAAAATTACCTCTTAAGGGTTGTGGGATCGCTAAATATCGAAGCTGGTGGATCTACTCGATCCTCTTCCCGACTGACCAGTGTATCGATCTATTATTTAAAAAAGATCGACGTAAATAAAATGAAAAATTAGATAAAATACAGTAACCAAAATGAATATGAATTTATGACCTAAAATTTACCTAGGTGGTGTCGTCGGGGACTATGGGAGATGCCAAAGCCAGGATATCCCCTCGAGCCTCTCCCCAACTGACAGGATCGACATGAGTAAAATTAAAAATAAGATAAAATACATTAACTGAAATGAATTCGAATTTATGATCTAAAATTTACCTGGGTAGTGTCGTCGGGGACTATAGGAGATGTCGGAGCCAGTAAATCTACGCGATCCTCTCCCCGACTGATAGAAGCATCCATCTATTCTTTTAAAATAGATCGACGTAAATAAAATTAAAAATAAGATAAAATACAGTAATCGAAATGAATATGAATTTACAACCTAAAGCTTACCTGGGTGGTGTCATCAAGGACTATGGGAGATGCCGGAACTGGAGGATCTACTCGATCCTCTCCCCGACTGACAGGTGCATCGATATATTATTTTAAAAAATATCGGTGTGAATAAAATTAAAAATAAGATAAAATACAATAACCGGAATGAATACGAATTTACGACCTAAAATTTACCTAGATGGTGTCTTTAGGGACTATGGGAGATGCTGGAATCGGAGTCGAAGCCAGTGGATCTACTCAATCATCTCTCTGACTAATATATGCATCAATCTATTATGTAAGAAAAGATCGATGGGAATAAAATTAAAAATAAGATAAAATATAGTAACCGGAATGAATACAAATTTATGACCTAAAATTTACCTGGGTGATGTCCTCGGGGACTATGGGAGATGCTGGAGCCAGAGCCGATGGATCTACTCAATCATCTCCCCGATTGACAGCTGCATCAATCTATAATGTAAAAAAGATCGACGTGAATAAAATTAAAAATTAGATAAAATACAGTCCCGAAATAAATATAAATTTATGACCTAAAATTTACCTAGGTGGTGTCATTGGGGACTATGGGAGATGCCGGATGGGGAGTGGCTATCGGCTGGACTGAGACGTCGATGGAGTGCGTAACACCCTTCGACATGGAAGTGTCTGGCTCCCAAAAAAGGGAATCATGGAGTTGTGGGGCATCTCCACAACTATCATTCCTCTCCATCAGATCGAGGCGATGCTCGATACGCGTGAGCCGCTCGAGGACCACATCATGCATCGCCTCGATGTGTCTAAGCCATTGGAGGACCACTTCATGCCTCTAGATGGCCTGGTCCTCATATTGACGCAAAAGGACCTCAACCCTGGCCATGAGTAGATCGGCCATTGCAAGAGACTATAATTATAAAACCTAGTTAGATTACATATTATGAGATTCAGGAGTTTTATTTAAATAGAAAGAGGTACATACCTGACATTGACTCCTCTCCGGTCGAGTTAGGTTGGGAGATGGATGCCTACTCATTCGCTCCTCAACTGAAAGGCTCAACGGTGTGGCCTCGATACATGAACTCATAACCTAATGACAAGGCAAGTAAACCAGTGAAGTAATTACAATCACGTTTTATAGCATCGACTAATCTACTGCAACAACATAAAATCTCATGAGATACGTAACATAACATCAGTCAAATCTCGTAGAACTGATCGAAAGATTTCGATCAATCCTCTCCTTAGCTGAATCTCCATTAGGACGTGGGATCTAGAATAAAATAAAAGTAAGTAATTATGATCTTCATATTTAACATTATATAAAATTAACTTAAATTTTGAAAATTGTGATTAGTCTAACCTCATCGAGAGGCAGAATTGGCAATCCCTGTTCGCACGCCTCCCAGAATTTGCTGGGCAGATAATTACCCCAACATGTCAATGCAATACGGGGGTGGCAGGCAAAATCGGCCTAGTACAACTACTGCCGCTCCATCTGATCCGACTTGATGTACAGGGAGTTAGCACGCACCTGTAATTGGCAATTTAATTTAGTGATATTAACTAATTTAAAAATGAAAGTAAACATCGATAAGGTATTCGCTTACCACATCAAGTAGCTAGACCTCAACTGAGGGGCAAAGCCAGGCGTTGTGGATCTAAATAGGAAGTGCCATGTCTAACTACATCCTGGGCGTCCTTATACAACTGAGGATGAAGGGATGGGAAGTGATCATACTCCCACCACTAATTAAAGATAAGATTAAAAAATTTCAAATCAATATTTAGAGAGTCTAAAAAATATTATTGATATACGAAGGTAAATAGTAATATTAAAACTTATTAGTAACAGCCAATAGTTGCCATACAAGTGTCTCTTTATGACGTTCTCCTCTCCGATGGCCTATCGATAGGAGTGCATTGTCATGCTCCACCCAATTGTTCCCCCGGGAAACAACTCTGCAACCTCCAAAACGTCTAACATCCTCCACATATAAAAGGGGATGGCTGCAGGTCTCTCTTGGGTGAGTATCCAGTGATATATGATGATGCCGTTTGCCAGGCTGAGGGCATCATCAACAGTCTAAGGGCATCATCAACTGACAGCTATCCCACTTCCATGGCCTGCCACCTCTCTAAGATCGAATCCAGAGTAACTAAATCAATCCCAATCAATCGAAGGATGATAGAGGTGGCTGTCACTGGCCTCGCAATAATATGCTGGTTTACTCTCCCATAACGTAGACCGGTGAGGAAAATGTATTTCTGGAGGTCCCGTCGATGTAACTGGCCCCCAATGAAGAACCATATCTCATCTGACCGAGCACCCTCCAAAATGACCTCCCGTCTCAAGATATGCAAGGCAGTTGGGCATGGTATGCTCTATGGTAATGAGGAAGATCCACCATGTATCCGATGGGGCCTGTCTGAAAATGCTCTAGTGCCCCATGGAGCCATAGCAGGTCGAAAGTATATCTGATAGTCATATACTTAGCATGTACCCTAAACGTGTTCCTGACAGGCATAATGGGATCATGTTGAAGCTGAAAGGTACGAGGGGTGGGTCCATATCTCTATAGTACCGAAACAAAGGAAACCGTTAATTACAAAAATTATTGTTCAGTTAAACTCACTTTTTTTAAGGATTACAATAAATAAATTATGCTCCAAAATATAGGTTGCAGATAGGATAAAACATATTTTCATAAATTCTAATTAGAAAAATTGTATTGAGAAAGAAGGGAAAAAAAGTTATTGCATTTACGTCTTATTTAAAATTTAAAGTATAATTTTTAGGAGAACACCTATCTCATATTTATTAGTTCAAAAAATTTGTAAATCTTTATCCAAAAAGGTATTGCTTAATCTAAATAAATTAAGCTACGACCGAATAAAAGGATTTGTAATATAATTAATTATAATGTATTTATTAGTACAATGTATTTACTTATAAAAAACATTAACTCAAAATTATAGAGTTGAAAATATTAATTATCACTTTCGAATTAATTAATTAATAATATTAATATTAATATTAATATCAATATTATTATTATTATTTGGACAAAGCTGATACTATTTCGAAACACAACCAAAACTATTCGAGACTTAGACTCAGACTTCGTATCAGTTGTGTCTCGAAACAGTATCGGATGTGTCTCGAAATCATATTTGGTGTGTCTAGAGATACACCCTAATATTTTGAGACACAACCTATACTATTTTTAGAACACAACCGAAACTATTTCGAGACACCGCCAGTATATTTCGAGATATATAGAAATCATTGCGAGACACGCCCAACTCATTCTAGAACATACAGTTTCTATTCGGGACCCAATTATTCAAACTTACAAACATGCACAATCCAACACAGTTTAATCCATGCTTTCAACAAGCTACAAAATCGAAGTTAAACCACACATGCATTCGGTGCATTTCAAGATTTTAAATCAAAATCATGCTTTTAAGAAATAAAAATATAATGTCAATACAATGTAAAATAATGCTTTGCATTTTGCCAACTACTAAAGCTTAACATTCAAACATATTCGATACAAAATCAAGGTTCGAGTGTGAAAAAAATCTATTGGGAATGTTGTGTCGACGACAATGAGGTGATCTGAGCTAAGTGGAGTGGTAACGACGATCGTTGTATACCCGCACCGTCGATGAGTATGTCAAAGAAGGAAGGGAAACTTTGGTTAGGAAGTGAAGAAGAAGAATGGATTGGTAATGGTGTTTGTGGAAGAAGGAAAGAAGGGTAAGAAAATAGCACTGGAATTTGGAAGTTTTCCAGTGAAGAAGTGAAGAAGAAGGTGGACCGTTTCGCTGAGGAAGGAGAAGGTGAGAAGTGGGTCTTGAAATGGGAAAATGAATTGTTTGTGCCCTTTGTTCCAGTTTGGGTAATGAGGTACGAAGGATAAAGGCATAATTTCCCATTTGTGGGATAATTTTTATTATATAGAATGTTAAAAGTTCAATTTGGGTATAAAGTGAAATTAAAGTGATCCAGATGGATAGAAATGAAATATTTTTAGGAATTGGATAAAATTAAAATATCCATTTCAATTTAGATATATCTGGGGATTTTTTCGATAATAAGGACACCATGGGTAATTTTAACAGTAATTTACATGGACGGAGAGGGATATCAATACAAAATTCCCTTGGATATAAGCTCTACGGTAGCTGGTTCTCATCCACATATGCTGCCTCAGCTACGGCCAATGTCAGCTTTCGGCAAATTCTCGTTGCTGGATCAGTAATAAGACGTAATATAAGTTATTTTAGTTAACCTTTTTTGTTATTAATTATAAATATTATTATTAATTGATTAATTTTATGAAAGGTTTTTTATTTTTATTTTTATATTACCTCTTTAATGATCCGTATGAAATGGTATTCAAATTTTTGAAACGATGTTTAGAGGATATTTTAGAGAAAACAAAAGTTACCTTAATTTTTGTAAAATGATGGCTAATGACTTATATTTAATGACCAAGTGAGAAGAAATTTTTTGGTAAAATGATCAATTAAGACATATAACTCTTTTATTTTGGTTATGTTTGTCCATATATCTTTTTTTATCTTTTAAGATCCCATAACTTTTTATCGGTGACCAACTAGGTCCCATTGCTCCGCAAATGAGATTTTCAAAACATTTTCACTGGAATTCTTTTTATTTATGTTTTTCCTTAAAGGTATTTTAGGTATACATTGTTCACCAACAAATTACTTTGATTTTTTCAAATCCTAAACTACTTAAATTACTGAGTTATGCCTGCTTTATACGATGTTCATTTACTGGTTCCATTTTACTTAGCCTTTTCCCCTTTTCATTTGTGTAATTTACGGGTTAGCATCTTGAAGTTGTTATACTGTTGCAAAACTTTTATTTCTTCTTCCAGAATTCTGTATGGGTGAGAATGCACATTGCTCTCACTGTAAAGAGAGATCAATGTATTTAATTCCTATGAGATGGCAACTGGAAATGTAGTAATGGAAGATAACATCTTTAATCATGTCATATAATCTTTTTTGTTTTTCAGAATGTATTGCCTTTTATAATTTTTTTATAATGGTTTTCTGTTAACTTTTTGGCGGTTAGATAACTTATACCCTGTCTTTCTGTACTTTAAATTTTAAATAAAAGAAAATTAACCTAAATGAAATAACTGCTTCTTATGGACAACGTTTTGTGATTGTAGGTGGGGTTTGATTTCTGTTTTTTTTTTTACTCTCAAATTGAATGATTTGAAGATTCCTTTCACCCTTTTCGCTTTGCCAATGTAATTGAATCTTCGACCTCTAGCACCATATTATATTGTGGATTTGAAACTCTTTGCTTTACATTTCTCATCTTTCTTTTATAATCTTATTAAATGGTTTGGTTATAGTTAATTTTTTCCTTTAAATTAGTTTGGAGCAAATACTTATTGTTTATTGTTGGACACAAGACCCATTACCAAACACACAAGAATAATAGAGAAAGCTAAAAATAAGAGAATAAAAGAGCACTCAATATTTTTACGTGATTCGATCTCTTAAGTAGATATATTCCACAACCCTAATGAAAAAATTACAAACCTCTCCAAAGTTTCAACTCTAGTCTAACTGTCCATACTTACACCTCTCAAAGTTTGGAATGTTAAACAACTCAACTTATATATTAAAAATATTGGATATGCCCTAAGACCTTATGATGATTTTACTTAGTTGGCATAACTTTTTATCATGATACTACTTATATCATTATATCATTTACTTTCATATCTGTGTTTCATTTAATAAATTATATAATGTCCTTAAAATAGTTTGTTTCTATTCTTAAAAACGTCCCTAGTCAAGTGTTATTGAAATTAGGATATCAATAACACACTGAGACTAGTATGTATTGATTGATGATAGCCGTCATGGAAATGAGATATCAAATCATCACATAGGTACACGTAGAGTATCTTGTATTGGATTGATTCGCCATGAAATCACTTCATGGATTGTTATATGAGTGTCAAGGGCGATTTCATTGTGATAATTATGTCTCATCCTTTGACTTGAGATCATTAGATATTCCTGCATGAAAGATTGCATACTTTGATATTATCAAACGTCATTCTTAACTGAGTGGACAATAAAGGCATGTATTGAGGATGTCCTAATTTGTGTTGTGGAATGTTGAATGATCAAGATAGGATTTGTCCCTCTTATATAACAAGAGAGTGATGTC